>CAUYRH010113035.1:0-15858 GCA_963574655.1 Perodicticus potto | reverse complement strand
GCTGATCTTATTTGCTATCCAGACTCTGAATTTGATTTCTGACATCTCAGCCATTTGCTTATGCAAGGGATCTTGTGCTGTATCTACCTTGTCGTTCCTTGGGGGAGTTGATCTACTCTGATTATTCATATTGCCAGAGTTTTGCTGTTGATTCCGCCTCATGATTGTTTTTCACTGTTGTCTATGACCATCCTCAGAGTTGGGGAGGTGTCTCTCCCAGATCAGACCCTGGCAGATCACTCTGTTGTTACTGGATCTTTGTGGGGAGTGACCCTGTGGCTCTAATGGTTTCTCAAACCCTGCAGGGTGGAGAGCTTAAATCCTCCTCAGCCTGCTTAGAAGACACTTTAAATTGCTAACTTAGGCTAAGCAGAAGCTTTCCCAGGAAAGCGTTTGTGGCTGGGATCACTCCTTAAGTGGCTATCCACTTACCTAGTGTGCCAAAACTGATCTCACCCTCTGCCCCTGAGGGCTAAGGCTACAAGGTGTCTCAGTCCCCGCCTTTAGGCTGCTCAGTCACTAGGTTACTCACTCCCACCCGATGTTTGTTCTGTGACCCTGAGGGTAGACCTTGCCAGGGCAGTTCTCCCACAATGGCTCCACACAGCCCACAAACAAACACTGGTGGCTCCGTCTGGCTCGGTGGCCCAGTCTGGGGTCCCAGACAACGCTCAAAGACCCCTCTCTCCCATTTAGAGGGGAGAATTTCACTATGAATCTTTGCCAAGTTCTCCCAAGGCAGTTCAACCTAGCGCCAAGTCCAAAAGAAACCTAAACAGCACACAGGCAAGGCCTTTCCAGCCTGCAGTCACACTGTTACCCCACCCACAGCTGCCGACAGTATTAGACCGAACGAAACACACGCAACCACTTGCCCAGTCTCCGCAGCTTTTGCCTTCCTCAGGGTGTCCGGAAGTCTCACGCTGTCTTCCTGTGTTCCCAAAGGGAAGTTTCTGGGCAGATCCTGCCTGCCAGAGATGCCTGAAGTCCTCTCTCCCCAGTCTCACCGTGCCCAGTTGCAAGGAAGCTGTTACTCGGCCACCATCTTGCTCCGCCCTCCCCGAGGGTGGTCCAAGATTAAGGTGCCAGAAGATTTGATTGTCTGGTGAGGGCCTGCTTCCTAGTTCATAGATGGCAATCTTCCTTCTTCTTCTTCTTTTTCTTTTTTTTTGTTTTTTTGAGATGGTGTCTCACTCTATGCCCTGAGTAGAGTACTGTGGCATCACAGCTCACAGCAACCTCAAACTCTTGGGCTCAAGAGATCCTCTTGTCTCAGCCTCCCAAGTAGCTGGGACCATAGTTGCACACAACCATGTCCAGTTAACTTACCTATCATTTGTAGAGACAGGGTCTCATTCTTGCCCAGGCTGGTCTCTAACTCCTGACCTCAGGTGGTCCTCCTGCCTCGCCCTGAGTGCTGGGATTACGGGTGTGAGTCACTGCCCCCAGCCTGACAATTCTGTCTCTAGGTCATTTCTCTCTTCTTGCATTTTACCATAAGCACTTAGGAAGAGTCAAGCTGCACCTTCAACACTTTGCTTAGAAATAACTTCAGCTAAATATTCAGCTTCATCTTTGACATGTTACCTTCTGTAAAACGCTAGAAGACAGATACAGTTCAGCAGTGTTCCTTTCCACTCTGTGGTAAGAATTGGCTTTCCTCCAGTTTCTAATAACATGTTATTTCTTATTTCTGTCTGAGATGTTATCAGAATAGCCTTTACCCTGTACTTCTAGCGTTCTTCTGTTCATTAGTACTTAGGGATTCTCTAAGAGGATTGAAGCTTTCTTCCTAGCTATTCTCTTTTCTTTCTGATTCGTCCCCAGAATTTCTTTTAAAATTCTATCCATGTCAATCTAGGCTTTTTTCTAGCTTGCATCTCAAAACTCTTCCAGCCCCTGCCCATTACCCACATCTAAAGCTTCTACTTTTTGGGCGTTTGTTATGGCATCACTCTGTTTCTCTACCAATTTCTGTCTTATCTCATTTGGGCTACTGTCCCCCAAACACCTTTGCCTGGGTCAGTTATAGGTGGAGGTAATTTATTTCTCATAATTCTAAAGGCTGAGAAATTGAAGATCATGAGCAGGTTCAGAGTCTGCTGACGACCTGCCTTCTGTTCATGTCACATGGCTGGAAGTGGGTACAGAAGCTCTCCAGAGATTAGTCCAAGGTCACTAATCTCATTCTGCAGAGTTCTGCCCTCATCACCTAATCCCTACCAAAGTCGCCACCTTCTAGTATGATCCCATTTAGAGGGGAGAATTTCACTATGAATCTTTCCATATTGTGGGCAATTAGTTTCTGTTTTTTTCCTATTAATAATGCCACCATGAAAAAATTTTCCTTTAAATTTCATTAGGATTTATTATCTGAAATAGAACTAACAGATCAAAGAATGCAAACATTTATATAGTGAAATTGCTGGTAGCACAATTCTTTGGGCAAGCACTAGATTAAAATACCTGTTTGCCACAATCTTACCAGCATATTATAATTTTTAGAATTGTTATGTAGTTCGAGATGCAAAAAATTTTTGCTTGTTGAATGTGCATTTCCCTGGTCATTTGTAAGAGTGAAGTAAATATTTTTCTCACACACTTTTTTTTTTTTGGCTGGGGCTAGGTTTGAACCTCACACCTCTGGCATATGGGACCAGCGCCCTACTCCTTTGAGCCACAGGCGCTGTCCTCTCACACACTTTTTAAAGAATCTATTCTTTCCTTGTTTATATACCTTACATTATTTATATTAGGTTTTCATACACGCCAAGTCTCAGGACTACTTGTTCTGTACCATTGATTTTTACAGTTAGATTCTTATCTCTGCCCTACTGCTTTAATTTCTGTAGCTGTTTAATATGGATTAATATTGAGCAAGAGAAATATTCCTTTATTATTTTGCTTTTCAACATTTTCTCTTATGTTTTCTTGCTTTCTTATACTTTTCAAAATAGTTTAGCATTATTTCATTGTGATCATAACAAAATAAAACAAAACAAAACAAAAATCCTAAAGCCAAAACCAACAGCACTGGAATTGGAATTGGAATTCCCCAGACCCTTCTCTTTTGCCAACACATATACATATAGATACACTTTTGGAGGAAGGGCAGATAACTGACTTCTTTACAGTGTTTATTTTCCTTTGCAGGTATATGATACACCTCTCCTTTTAATCAAGACTTCTACTTTATCCCTCAATAAAGCTTTGCTGGATTTTTTTTTTTCTTACAAGTCCTTCTTTGATTTTATTAAAGTTAAATTCAATTTTTTTTTACTATGGTAAAATATATATAACATGAAATTTATTATCTTAATAATTTCTAAGTGTACAATTTAGTGGCATTAAGTATATTCATACTGTTATGCAGCCATCATATCAGACATATGGTGGATACATCTCCAGAAATTTTTTCATCTTCCCAAACTGAAACTCCATACCCATTAAACAATAACTCTGTCTTCCCCCTACCTGCACCTCTGGAACCACCATGTGATTTCACCTACTTTAGGCCTCATGTAAGTGGAATCATATAGCATTAGTCATTTTGTAACTGTCTTATTTCAGTTAGCATAATGTCCTCAAGGTCGTCCATGTAGCATGTGTCAGAATTCTTTTCCTTTTTAAGGCTGAATTATATTCCATTGTATGTGTATCCCACATTCATCTGTGATGAACACTTGAGGATTTCCACCTGAAGTTCAAATATTGTATGGTGTTTTGCTGCTGCTAAGATACACAGCTTTTTTTGTTTTATAAATTTTAGTTATTGCTGTTACATTTGAAAGATATTCATTTATATTTAAAATTGTTGTAATCAACCACTTTATTGAACTCTTTTTTTTATTCGAATAGTTCTTCACTGCTTCTCTTAGCTCTTATAATTATATAACCAGATTGTTGGCAAATAAGAAACATTTGGTCTCCTTCTTTTCTATACACTTCATTTACTTTTAATGAATTAGTCAACATTTAGGAGTAGCATCAAGTAGTAACAATGAGAGTGGTTGTTGTCTTTTGGTCCCAGTTCAGGCGTCTTCATTAACACATGATGTGCATCGATTTTATTCCCATACTCTTCAGCATGTTAAGGAAATATTTTATATTCTTAGTATTTTAGTAGAGATTAGCATTTAAGAGTAATTACAAATCATGGCCAAATGTTGATTTTTTTTTTAATGGAATACTTTTTTCCTGTTACCTGGAGTTGGACCAGGCTTGAGAGGTTAAAGGCACAGTCTCCACAAGACTGCATGCCCTTCAGACACCAGCCTCAAGTTGAGGTGTCTGCGGGGACACCCCCACGTCTGATCAACTGGCTGTAGTTTTACGGGTCCCCCACTCACTACCTCAGGTGTGATAATTAGGTAGAATGCCTCACAGAACCCAGGAATACTAAGCTTGTAGTTACAGCTTCATTATAACAGAAGGAACCCAATGAGAAGCTGCACAGGATGATTCCAAAGGCTGCTCTGCTGTCCTCAAGTACCAGCATGCATTGCCACCCAGGGAGGCTCAGCGGGCTTGGGTATTGATGCTTCACTGTGTGCACTCAATTGATTGAATCACTGGCCACGTGGTTGAGTTCAGTTTCTAGCCCACTTCATCCCCAGAGGTCTTAGGACACAATGTGGCTCAAAGCCTCAACCCTCTAACCTCATAGGTGAGCCTTCTGGTGCGACTGGCCTTTTCTTTAATTACCTCTTTAGCATAAACCATCAAGTCCAGTATGAGTTGCCCATACGAACAAAAAAGAGGGTTTTAGATATTACCTCACAGGAACTGGGATCAAGGGCCAGGTTCTATATTACATAACTGATGTGATAAAAAATATTAAATTATTAGATTAATTCAGTTCAGTCAACAAATACTTAAGCCTCCTACGTCTGTGCCATATTGTAGGTGCTGAGATAAATTTCCTACTTTTTAACATCCTTGCATCTCTAACATCAGCCCTGCATATGCTCTTGGTGAATTGTTCTTGGTCTATATTGTCAAGTTCATTTTGATAGTATTTCAATTATTTATTAAACAAATATTGAGTGCTCCCTCTGAGTGCCCTAGGTATGATTTAGGTAAGCAGTGAACACAACTGAAAAGATCCCTGCATTCAGAGTGCTTCCTTAGGAGTGATAACTTTATATCCATATTCTCAACTCAGCAAGGTCTGTAGATACTGTTTTGGCGCTGTCATTGTTATGTTTGAGTGTCAGGGTTTTATTACGGCGTGGAATGAATTTGCTAAGTTTTTCTTTTTCTTCACACAGAAAGAATTAATATAGCATAGAATAGTTTATATAACAAAATTTATTGTGTTTTTTTTTTGAGACAGAGTCTCACTATGTCACCCTTGATAGAGTGCTGTGGTGTCACAGCTCACAGCAACCTCAAACTCTTGGGTGTAACAGATTCTCTTGCCTCAGCCTCCCAAGTAGCTGGGAATACAGGCACCCGCCACGATGCCTGACCACCTTTCTGTTGTGGTTGTCATTGTTGTTTATCAGGCCTGGGCCAGGTTCGAACCTGCCAGCACTGGTATTATGTGGCCAGTGCCCCAACCACTGAGTTATGGACTCCAAGCCCAGCATTATTGTATTTTGTGATGTATACCATGCCCCCGTGTATAATGTGCACTCAAATTTTTATTCCAAACGTTTAGGGAAAACATTTTCTGTTTTAAGGCCGGGCACAATGTCTCATGCCTGTAATCCTAGCACTCTGGGAGGCCAAGGCGGGTGGATTGTCTGAGCTCAGGAGTTTGAGACCAGCCTGAGCAAGAATGAGACCCCATCTCTACTAAAAATAGAAAAACTAAGACAAGAGGATCACTTGAACCCAAGGGTTGGAGGTTGTTATGAGCAGTCATGATCCCATGGCACTCTACCCAGCTTGAGACTCTGTCTCAAAAAAAAAACAAAGCAAAACAAACTTTTGTTTTAATTTTTTAATTCAAATTTTTGTTTATATTTAGGTTTTTGCTTTTTGTATTATAAAAGAATTTTATCATTTATTTTTTAACATATTATGGTGCAAGAAATTTTCTGTAACAAATAATTACAAAACACAGGGACAGATATAAGGTACAAGACAATATTTATCCATCATACAAGGCCAAGAACTCATTGTCACTGTCAGTAGCAGAAGTATTGTCTTCTTTAATCTCCACATGGCTGGAGTCTTCTGGAGAGTCACTTTCCTCATTCCAGTAAATTTTACCTTGCTCAGTTCCATCCATAGCATTGCAAATGCTGCATTTTTATTTCACAGTCACTCCCTTCTTGGTACCTTTCCACGACCTTGTGATCCAATCACAAACCTGGGCGATGGATGCTTTCTTGATTCTGCCTACAGGTGTTAAATCTTTACCAGCTGACTGTACCCATGGTGCCCACTCTTTCTTCATTAGGGCTTTACAGGGCTTGTTTACTGATGCATTAGTAACATCAGGAGGAGGCAGTTGGCTGGTTAGCCCACCAGATACCACAGCGGGCTGGGTTTTCCAGCCCACTGTGATTGCTTCTGCACTTTGTGTAACATTGGCTTTGAAGTGATCAAAAAATAGCTAAACTGTTTTTTTTTTTTAAGTACTCTTCCAGGGTGTTATGACCAGACTTTGTTAAATCAGATTTTCATGCTTTACTCATTCATTCATCCTTTTTCATTAGCTCACTTGGAATCCTCTCTGTCGGAAACGTTTTTCTTTTAAAGATGATCATCGTTGGTAGCTTTGTCCCATCTGTACAACAGGCTAGAACAACAGTGAAATGTTTTCTCATGTCTGCTGGTTCTAACAGCCACAGTCTTTGCTCCTTTAACATCCACAGTACTGTTGGATGGCTCATCAAAAGTGAGTGGGAGCTCATCCATATTGGCAACTTGGGACAGCTCAAAGTTGTCTTTCAAAGATTGATAACTTAAGAATGAAATTCCAAAACTTGATTCTTATAGGCTGCTTTGTTTGTGTCCTCATGCTCAAACCTTTTCTATTCATAAGTTAAGAGACTTAGGTGTCCCTGAGAAATCATTTTTTTTCTCATGCAATCCTTTTACCTTCTTGTTTCATCTTGATTGAAATAGAGGTCCCAGTTTAATGCTGCCCCAGAATCCAGGTTTCCGCCTTCTGCCCCACCTTGGGCCACTTGGGAGGTCTCCCTGGCATTGCCTTCTTCTGTCTTCGCATCTCAGAAGCTTTTCTTCCTGTCTGCATCACACTCTGATGACACTCTCTGAGGGAGGATGTCCACAGTGCCTCTCAGCAGCCTTGTTGCCATGCTTTTAGTATATTTAATAACTTACAGTGTACAGAAATTGTTTTGACATTTTCTAAGGGATTTTCTAGGAATTATTATGAAGATAGATTGCTAGCTCCCACCTAAAATGTACAAAGAAAAATATATGTTAATCTTTGTTAGCTGCAAATGCTTTTGTTGAAATTTGTTCTAAGGTCAACAAAGCTGATGCTGTATTTCAGATGGTAATACCATATTTGCATATGGATATCATTATTGCTTTCTAGAATTACACTTTTATGCATAAACATAAATAAAAGATTAAAAAAAACAGCTCAGCATGGTGGCTCATACCTGTAATCCTAACACTGTAGGAGGCCGAGGTGGGTAGATTGCCCTGAGCTCACAGGTTTGAGACCAGCCTGAGCAAAAGCGAGACCACATCTCTAAAAAAATAGCCGGGCATTATGGCAGGCGCTTGTAGTCCCTGCTACTTGGGAGGCTGAGGCAAGAGAATCTCTTGAGCTAAGAGCTGGAGGTTGCTGGGAGCTATGACACCACAGCACTCTGTCCCCCCCCCAAAAAAGATTAAAAAATTTATATAGACAAAGCATTAGTACCCTCCATGCATAATGCGCATCCTTTTTTCCCTCAAAAATTTGGGGAAAAAGTGCACATTATACATGGCCAAATATGATATCTTTTTTTTTTTTTTTTTTTTGAGACAGAGCCTCGAGCTGTCACCCTGGGTAGAGTGCCATGGCATCACAGCTCACAGCAATCTCCAACTCCTGGGCTCAAGTGATTCTCCTGCCTTAGCCTCCCAAGTAGCTGGGATTACAGGTGCCCACCACAACGCCCGGCTATTTTTTGGTTGCAGCCATCATTGTTGTTTGGCGGGCTCAGGCTGGATTCAAACCCGCCAGCTCAGGTGTATGTGGCTGGCGCCTTAGCTGCTTGAGCCACCAAATATGGTATCTTAAAAGTCTGAAAGAACTTTGTTGTCTATAAGTGGTAATTTTATGAGAATTTTTTTTATTTATGGGGGTAATTTTTGATAGTTTTTCATTTCTTCCATCATTTGACCATTTCATATACATATTTAAAGAGTGTAATATAGCATAGGAGTTAAGAGTGAGGTCTCTGGTGTATGACTGTGTGTGTTCAGAACCCAGCTTTGCTAATTGCTTTCTGGATAGCATTGGAAAATGGTCTTCCTTAGAGCAATACAGCACTTCAAAATGTGTGTTTTATGCCCACACAAGAGAAAAACTCAACTCAAGGTGAGGGAAGGGGAGAAAGGAGGGGGATTGGTGTGTTCTCACCTAACAGGCACAATGTAAGGGTGCAGGGTACACCTCCTGGGTGCAGGGCATGACTACAAAAAGACCCCTAACAAAGGCAAACAGTGTGACCTAATCGTTTGTACCCTCATATTAATCTGAAATTTAAAAATGATGTTTGTTTTATGTAGCATCTTGTTTCGTATTTGAAACCCTTTTAGAATATCTAGATTGTCATGCTGCCAGAAAAGCAGATCCATTTAATGTGTTATTTTTCCCTTGCTCAGGGATTAGGGCTTCAGATTTTCCCTCGTCTAATGTACAAGTGGATGAGAATTACCGAAACTTACTATTACTTGTGTTGTTTTTTAACTGTTAGATTTTTATAGAAACAATTTGTGTCATTATTGGAATGAATTTCAAAATCTCCTCTTTTCAGTTATAGCGATCATCTTATATTTGATGATGCCTATTGTGAATGTAAGTGAAGTACTTGGACCCTTGTGCCTTATGCTACTCATGGGAACTGTCCACTGTCAAATTGTGTCTACCCAGATAACAAAGCCGGCAGGAAACAATGGAAGTCGGAGAAGAAGGTAAGATGAGAAATTGTACTGTACTTGCGTATTTTCTGGGAGAGGCATCATAGAGATTTATAAAATCCTTGATTCAGTAACTTAATATCTTTCTCTTTTGTGCACTTTTTCATCATTTTTTTGCCTTAAAAACTGAATGCTTTACTTTTCACTTTTCTCCTTAAGGCTAAGCAACCTTGTTATGAACTTTTAACCCTAACTGAGATTTTTGTCACTTTCCATATTATTCTTTCTTAAAATTTATCTTAAGTAATGGTCTTGGAAAGTATTCTCTTTGAAATTCAGTCTTAATCAAAATTGGGTGAAAATTCACTGTAAAAGCAGGATCTTGGCATGCTGGGTCAGAGCTACCAACATTTCACCTTTTCCCAAAGATGTATAATAAGAACTGATGTCTTTGTGGTCTAAACTTTAACAAAGATTGATTGGAATTTTTTACATATCGAATTCATGTCATGTTTTCATTGTTTATGTGATAAAAGTTGAGTTTTGGAACTATTGAAGATTTCTTAAGTATACGCAGTATTGTCTTCCATAGTTGCATCATCTTTTCTCAGAATATCTCTAGATTTTTGCTCCCATAAGCAATTACTAAATAAGAATTTTTCATCTGGTGCCATGAGTTTCAACATAGTCTTAGTTTTGAATGTTGTCTTCAAAACTTAAAAAAAAGATTTCTTAATAAGTCCAACTAAATTGAAATAACGTCTTCAAAGAAATCCTTGTGCTGTGTCTCATTAGTATTTATAAGGTATGTCTTTTAATTGCCTAGGATATCAAAAAAGTGATCAGTTGTTATTATTTTGTGTTACTCCAATAAAATGTGTGAAAGGGAAAGAGTCCTGATGCTCATACTTAAATTGCTCCCTCTGCTACTGTGTTGAATGTGCCTGAAAATTCTCTTGGTCATAGAAGTGAAAGTCTTCCTTCCAGGAATGTTTCTGGATAGCAGTTCTGTTTCTTTAATGATGGAACAAAATGATTGTATAGGAGTTTGGTTTGGGATTTGCTTTTGCTCTTAAATCAGAAATGTTCTTATATAATTTATCCTCAGTATATGAAGTTAATTACACTTGAATTCAGGTAGAAATTTGTCAGGATAATTTTTCTGTAGGGATATTTTGGTCATAAATAGGAAAGGTATTGAATAATCTGAAGTTATTGAAATTCTTTTGTAGAAAGTTACGAAAAACTGTAAATGGTGATGGGAATCGAGAAAATGGAAATAACTCGTCTGACAAACCCAGAGGAATGGAAACTTTAGAATCTGCATCCAATATTGGTGGTTTTTGGGAGACACTCTTTGGCAACAGGTGGGAGTCTTACATTGCAGTTTTTACTTGACTTTGACATTAGTGTTTACAGTGCATATAGAATGATCAGGTTGTAGTGGTAAGTGGTGTAGGCCTGGTATCATTGTAGTGTGAGTTTTAAGGGTTTTAGGAGAATTTGCTTACTGAAAATGTTGTCTTCACTGTCCTTCTTATGTGTAAATCCAGTAAACTACTGTCAAGTTTTATTCAGTTTGATTTTAATAATTTTTTTAGACTATAAGATTATAAAAATATACATTCTCTGGAAGGATAAATATTTTAAGCCATATCAGCCAACATCTTGAGAGGAAGAAGAATTTTTTAAAAGATCAGATATTTTTAGTGTGAGATCAGATACCTCTTTAGAAACGGGGAGCTGCACAGGAGCCTGGTGTTGATGGGCTGTAGGACAAAAGGGGAAATGGATTAAAAACAAATTTTACCTCATTTATAATGTTGCCAGTCTATGACAGCACTGGCATAACTCAAAAAATACTGACTTTGTTGTTTATTAATGATTGTGACTTAAAAATAAAGTTTCTTGGCAATAGCTTTTTTGAAAATGATGTATATTCACATTTTTTTTTTGAAGTTCTGTTTATACCCTGTGGTTGAAGGGTTGACGTGTTTGAGTTCTTTGTGTAGAACATGGTGCTGGGTACTGATTTTACTGTTTTGTTAGGAAGAAAAGAGCAGCAGGTATGGTGCAATCACAGCAGTGCTGACAGGAGTGACTGAGTGCGTGCTCAGTCATCGCCACGTGGCTTAGAAGATGGAGGGATTACTTTGGGGGGAAAGTGGTCAGCAAGAGTTCTGAACGAGTTGAGAGTTACCGAACTTTGAAGACCCAGGAGTATTTTCATAGATAGAAAGGGGAAGATATTCTATGAAGTGATATTGGCAGGTAGGAGTCGGCCTGAGAGGATAAGGTGGAGAGTTTTACCTGTGTGCAAAACTGAAAAGTATAAGTTCTCTGAGTTAATTGACACGAATCTTTGAAGAATAGATTCACATTCTCTACAAGTGAGTGTTGTATCATCCTATCACTTAGCAAGCTAAGGGGCTGAAAAATACAGTTCCTGAAATTCTAGAACAATATATTATACCCCTCCGAAGAAAGTGATTTCATGAAAGATATTATCTTCATAAAGCTAGTAATTATTTTTCTTTTCTTAAAAATAGGATTAAAAGAGAAAAACTAATATCTAACAAAGGGAATGAAACAGACAAGAATTCAAGTTGCCTCCATCCTATCATTAAGAAGAGACAGAATCAACCAGAGACTAAAACGTGGCAACCAAGAGACAAAGCAAAATTTTCAGATGGAGAAAAGTGCCGGAGGGTAAGATTTAGATGGGTATAATAAAATCTTTTCCTTCCCACGGAAAATTTCCCTATTGTTAGCCCCTGTTGCCAGCCTTGCCAAATAGATACTAGTAGGTTAGTAAATCTGTCCTAAAACAAATAAGTAAAGCCACAGGATATGAAAAGAAAATATCACATGAAGATTGGAATTTAGTCTTAAAATTTTTGGGACTAGAACTTGTTATTGATTTTGTTACTGATTTGGCCTGAGCAGTGGGCTCATAGGTTTAATAAACAGATTAGTGTGGAGGCTGCTGTGTCATAGTCCAGAAAAGCAGTGTTATTGCAGTAAGGGCTTAGGAACAGCTTCCTAGGTGGGCAGAGATGGTGTCATATCGTACAGGATTCTATGTCTAAAACTAGCTGTTAATATATACATTTACTTTACAGTCTTGATGTGTTTCTTACTTGTTACTCTAACATTTTTTGAGCCATTACTAAAACCAGGCATTGTTCTAAATGCTTTACATATACTAACTTATTTCATTTTTTTCAACACCCTATGAAATAGGTATTTTTATTATCATAACTTATCAGATGAGGAAACTGATCCCCAGGGAGATTTAGTAAAGTGCCCAAGTTTACATAGTTAGTGAGTAAAAGAACTGTGATTCAGGCTAAGAGTTTGACCTGAATCCTGGTTTTAACTGCTACATAATACTGTCTCATCATTTAAACTCTTTAGGTTAAAGTTAATATTTTCCTTTATTGAGATCAAGGAATATGTAGGTTTTTTTCAGTTTTGGTTTCGTTTGCTGCTTGCTCATTTTTACACGATTTTTTTCTTTTACACATGCAGCTTATTAGATATTTGGACTGTCCCCTGTGAAGGTCTCGTTTTCTCTCTGTAGGAGTCTTTTAGGCGTTTGGGTAATGGGATTTCAGATGACCTGTCAAGTGAGGAAGATGGCGAAGCTCGGACCCAGATGATACTGCTGCGTAGGAGCGTGGAAGGGGCCTCCAGCGACAATGGCTGTGAAGTTAAGAATAGAAAGTCCATCCTTTCAAGGCATCTAAACTCTCCGGTAATTTTTATTTTAGTTTGTAAAAGCATAAAAGACTAACTCACTGAATCGAACCAAAATGTTTATTAACTTGTTTTTCTATTATTTGTTTGATTTTTCAGCAGGTAAAGAAAACCACTACAAGGTGGTGTCATATCGTACGGGATTCAGATAGTGTGGTTGAATCAGAGTTTGAATCAACAGCCTTCAGCCAGGTAAAGTATCCTTTTGAAAGATCAGTGTTCAAGTTGTGTTTTTGAGCATAATAACTTTATCCATTTCTTTTTAAATTGGCTGCTCTCAAGTAGTGCTTATATTTTCCTGCCTTTCCCTGCCCTCCATTTATCTATCTACTTATCTAGCAACTTTTAATAACTACTCACCCAGAAAGAAAATGAATTCTTCACTTGGACTCCACTCTTCCAAATCATACTGATGCTCTGAAAGAGGTTACTTAATCTCTAGACCAGAGATTCTCAACCTTCCTAATGCCATGACACTTTAATCCAGTCCCTCATGTTGTGGTGACTCCACTCTTGGACTCCACTCTTCCAAATCATACTGATGCTCTGAAAGAGGTTACTTAATCTCTAGACCAGTGGTTCTCAACCTTCCTAATGCCATGACACTTTAATCCAGTCCCTCATGTTGTGGTGACCGCCAACCATAAAATTATTTTCATTGCTACTTCATAACTGTAATTTTGCTACTGTTATGAATCATAATGTAACTATCTGATATGCAGGAGACCCCCAAAGGGAGGGGGGTCGCACAGGTTGAGAACCACTGCTCCAGATGAGACCTTAACATTCATTTGGAATGTGGGATTTATTCTTAAGCATCATAGTAAACTGAGTACAAATTTTTGAAATAGGACCTCTGAAAGATGGGAGTAGTAAATCCTACCCTGAAAGCTAATGAACATTTTGTATCATTTGGAATATTATAATTTACAGTTGAATAGAGGCGAAGGTGGTTGTATGGTTTTGTTTTGTTTTGATTGACAACGCATTTATGGCCACGGAATAACTTCTCATTTGTGTTTGTATTGTAGGAGAAGTGCATTGTCTGTCCTTTTCTTTGCCTAATTATCCTTTAACATGTTGGGGCTGAGTCCCTGGACATGCCTAGGTCTACAGTGAAGCTCACGATATTTATTTATTTATAATATATTTGTAATTTGTTTACTTTTTAATTTTTTTATAGATTTAGGGGTGCAAGTGCAGTTTTGTTACATGGATGTATTGTGTAGTGGTAAAAAGTCTGGGCTTTCAGTGCACCCGTCACCCAGATAGGTAACTTTTCCTCCCTTCCTCCCTCTCAGGCTTCCACCTTTTGGAGTCTCCATTTCCATTACTCCACTCTATCATCATGCGTCCCCATTATTTAGCTCCTGCTTATAACTGAGAACATGCAGTATTTTGTTGTCTTTTTCTGAGTTCACTTCACTTAGGATTATGGCCTCCAGTTCCATCCAAGTTGCTGCAAAGGACATTATTTCTTTCTTTTTTATGACTGAATAGTACTTCATGGTGTAAATACACCACATTTTCTCTATCCAGTCATTGGTGAATGGAGACTTAGTTTGATTCCATAACTTTGCTACTGTGAATAGTGCAGCAACAAATGTACAAGTTCACTTATCTTTCTGATACAAAGATTTCTTTTCCTGTGGGTAGATACTTAGTAGTGGGATTGCTGGATTGAATGGTAGATCTATTTTTAGTTCTTTGAGAAATTTTCCATAGAGGTTATACTAATTTATATTCCTACCAACAGTATGAGTGTTCCCATTTCTCTGCATCCTTGCCAACATCTGTTGTCTTTTGACTTTAATAATGGCCATTCTAAAGTAAGATTGTATTTTATTGTGGTTTTTATTTGCATTTCTCTGATAATTTGATGCTGAACATTTTTTCATGTGTTTTTTGGCCGTCTGTATGTCTTTTTTGGAAAAATGTCTCTTCATGTCATTTGTGTACTTTTTAATGGGATTATTTGATTTTTTTCTTGTTGAGTTGTTTTAGATTCTGCATAGTAGACCTCTGCTGGATACATAGTTATTGAGTATTTTCCTCTCATTCTGTAGGTTGTATATTTTCTCTGTTGATTATTTCTTTGCTGTGCAGAAGCTTTTTAATTAAGTCCTATTTGTTTGTTTATTGTAGAGACAAGAATAGGACCTTGGAAAGATAGGAGGCCCAGGCTAGGGTGCAGTGGTGCGATCATAGCTCACTGTCACCTCAAACTCCAGCGCTAAGTGATCCTCCCCCCTCAGCCTTCCAAGTAGCAGGGACTACAAGCACCTGCTACCGCACTGGCTATTTATTTATTTATTTAGACAGAGCCTTACTATGTCACCCTTGGTAGAGTGCTGTGGTGTCACAGCTCACAGCAACCTCCAACTCTTGGGATTAAGCAATTCTCTTGCCTCAGCCTCCTGAGTATCTGGGACTACAAGTGCCCGCCATAGCGCCTGGTTATTTATTTATTTTTTTGGTTGCAGTTGTCATTGTTTAGCAATCCTGGGCCGGGCTCGAACCTGCCAGTTTTGTTGTATGTGGCTGGTGCCCTACTCACTGAGCTACAGGCCCTGGCTAGTTTTTTTTTTTTTTTTTTTTTTTAAATTAAATCATAGCTGTGTACATTAATGCAATCATGGGGTACAATGTGCTGGTTTCATAGACAATCTGAAATATTTTCATCAAACTGGTTAACATAGCCTTCATGGCATTTTCTTAGTTATTGTGTTAAGACATTTATATTCTGCATTTAGTAAGTTTCACCTGTACCCTTCTAAGATGCACCATAGGTGTGGTCCCACCAGTTACCCTTCCTTCACCCATCCTCCCCCCTCCCCTCCCCTTCCTTGCCCCTTTCCTCATATTCTTGTGTTCTAATTGGGTTATAGCCTTCATATGAAAGCTATAGATTAGTTTCATAGTAGGGCTGAGTACATTGGATACTTTTTCTTCCATTCTTGAGATACTTTGCTAAGAAGAGTATGTTCCAGCTCTATCCATATAAACATGAAAGAGGTAAAGTCTCCATCTTTCTTTAAGGCT
>CAUYRH010113034.1:0-14776 GCA_963574655.1 Perodicticus potto | reverse complement strand
ACTAAGAAGAATAAGTTCCAGGTCCATCCATGTAAACGCGAAAGAGGTAAAGTCTCCATCTTTCTTTAAGGCTGCATAATATTCCATGGTGTACATATACCACAATTTATTAATCCATTTGTGGGTCGATGGGCACTTGGGCTTCTTCCACGACTTAGCAATTATGAATTGGGCTGCAATAAACATTCTGGTGCAAATATCTTTGTTATAAAGGGATTTTCCCAGCAAGTTTTAAAATAGTGAAACCAATTAATTAAGGGGTAATGGTTCTTAAAATCATTGAAAGAGAGAGGGAGACATAATATAAAACAATAAATCCTATTTAACAACAGTCCCAAATATGATCTCTAGTATTTAAGGTAAGATATTTCAGATCTTGTTGGTATTTCATGTTTTTAATAGATAAATGTAGTTTAAAACATTTCCCAAATGAATACAAAAAGAAATGTTTATTTCAGTATTTCTGTATCTCTTTACCCTGTAGGACACTGAATTACTGACAAATAAAATTCTTGATAATGAAATGTTCATAATTCATAATATTTCAAGAAGCTTTTTTTAAGTTGTGTAGAGTCACTTTTTGGGAGAGCTTGCTGTAGGTTACTTTACCATACAAAGTTTTGGTGAACTGCACTATTCATGATTAAATGTCTCTAGCAATGGAATCAGCCTCACAAGTTTTTTGGAAGACATGGTCCTCACAAATCCATTGTTTGGTTTGTTTCTCGGTTTCACCTTCTGGATATCTTAATTTTCACTTTTATTTTTGTACTTGGTGAGTCATTTAGTTCTCATCTGTCTTTTCCAGTTACCCATATCTACCCATATTTTATTTATATCTCTCATCTGCTATAATCTCTTCTCTTTGAGAATTCATGCCTGTGTGTGCAGTGGAGTGGCAAGAGGGGGTATTAATTTCCATGTGTTAACTTGTTGTTAAACAAATGATGTATCTTAATAAGACACAGAGTTTAATTACCTATGATAAACTGGAAATCTAGTATTTGCAATTTTTAACAATTCTCTACCACATCCAATGGCTCCAGTTTTTATGAATAGTAGTAAATAATTTGGATGAATAATACAAAAGAAAATATCATTGGAACATTTGGCTAATGATTGCTAAAGTCATAATCGTAAGACCCCTGAGTTTTAACTATCAACAGAAAGAAGGAATGAATATTTGTTTCTTCATATAAAGAGTAAATAAGTATTTTCTATAATATTATGTATATTTTTTCAAAAGAACAAATTCATAAAGTCATATTGAAATATTACACAATTCAATTCATTTAATGGATTTCAGTATAAAATAGTTTTTGATATTAGACACTAATAATTATAAGCAAAATAAATATTGAATAGCTCTGTATTTTCATCAGTATTTTTCATTTTCATATTTTGCTCTATTTAAACCTATCTAGTTGCTTTCAATTTTTCAATATAAGGTAATTTCTAATAATACATAATTAGGAATACTTAACTTTCACTACTCAAAACAGAGAAAAATGTACATATTATATTTTCATTATACGTATGTTTTACATATATTAAGACCAACATTACTAAAGGTGCCACTGACAGATGGTTTTTATAGTTCAGTTAACACTTTCAAGGAATAGGTATCCCTTCCAGTGTGCTATGTTTAAACTGTTATTTAAATTATTTGAGATCACTCAAAAAACTATCTAATACTTGTTCCAGTTATAGATAGTCCAAAACAATGGATTTATTTGTCTAGTCAATACAGGTAGAATGATAAGAAGACTGATTAATGCAGACTATTAAAAGAATATTACAATCTCATTGAGGCCAGGACAGCCAGGACAGCCAGGTAGCATTTATAGTATAAAATCTACAACATAATTTATTGATCTAACAAATTAAATGAGAAAGAGTATATAAATATACAAGATAACTAAAAGATATTTTATTTCAGAATCCATCCTATAGGAGATAAATTTAAATTAATAAGTGGAAAATTATTTATTTTAAGTCACATTGTCATGTATATTAATGCTAATTATTCAAAAACAAATATATAACACCTTTTATCCTAATCATAATTTTATTTGTGGAATCTGTGATAGATAATTCTATATATTAACCTCTAAAGAATAGCAAGGTTTTTGTTTAAAAATTATTCCAGGGATGTTTGTGATGGTGTTTTTGGAAGATATTGACCTCACTTTTTTCCCACTTCCCTTTATTTTTTATTTGTATCTATTCATAGGGTACAAGTGCAATTTTGCTACATAGATATACTCCACTGTGCTGACATGAGGACCTCAAGTGTGCACATCACAAATTCAATCCACTTTGTCCACACCAAGCAATGTGTATTGAGGGTTTTTATCATGAAATAGTGCTGATTTGTTAGCATATAGAGAGATGATCATGTAACTTTTATTTTTCTTTTGTTTATATGGTGAATAACATTTATCAGTTTATGTTTGTTGAGCCATCCTTGCATCACTGGGCTGAAGCCCATTTGATTACAGTGAATTTGTGTGTGTGTGTGCACGCTGTTCAATTTGGTTTGATAGTATTTTGTTGAAGTTTTTTGTTTTTACATCTATATTAATACGAGATATTGGTCTGCAGTTTTCTTTTTTTGGAGTCTCCTTTCATGGGTTTAGTATCAAGGTGATCCTGGCTTCATAGAAGGAGTTGGGAAAGATTTCCTCCTTCTTGATGTTATGGAATAATTTCTGCAGTGTAGTACCGACTCTACTTTGTATGTCTGATAAAACTCATCCTTGAATCCATCTAGTTCAGGCTTTCCTTTTATTTCTGTCAAGATATTTTATTGGTGCTTTGATTGTAATGCTTGTTATTGTTCTGTTGAAGAATTCTATTTCTTCCTGATTCAATCTTGGGTGATTGCAAGATTCCACGAGTTTGTCCACTTCCTCTAAGTTTTTGTGTTTGTGGGCATAAAGATTTCTATAGTATTTACAGATGATATTTTATAGCTCTGTTATCAGTTGTAGTATTTCCTTTCTCCTTTCTTTCTTTTCTTTCTTTCTTTCTTTCTTTTTTTTTTTTTTTTTTTTTTTTTTTTTGCAGTTTTTGGCAAGGGCTGGGCTTGAACCCACCACCACCTCCAGCATATGGGGCCGGCGCCCTACTCCTTTGAGCCACCAAAGGCACCAAACTTTCTCCTTTCTGACTGAGCTCATTGTGGTCCTTTCTCATCTATTCCTAATTAATGTAGAAAGAGGTATATCAATTTTGTTTATCTTTTCATATAACCAACTTTTTATTTTGTTGATCATCTGTATTGTGTTCTTATTTTCAATTTCATTTAATTCAGCTCAGATATTGGATATTTCTTTTGTTTTGCTGACTTAGGTTTTCCTTGATCTTCTTTTTCTGGTTCCTTGAGATGATTCATTAGATGGTTGCTCTGTGATCTTTGCGTCTTTTTGATGTAGACATTTAGGCAATGAATATTCTCCTTAGGACAGCTGTTGCTGAATCCCATGAATGTTTACAAAGTAAATCCCTTTTATCATTCTGTTCAAAGAATCTTTTGATTTCCATCTTAATTTAATCATTGACCCAATAATCATTCAGCAGGAGTTTGTTTAATTTGCATCCATTGTGTAAAATTTGGTTTTTCTTCTTGGCGATTACTCGTTGTATTCAACTGTGATCTGAGAAGATACATGGTATGAATTTCATTTTTCTGTGTTTTTTGATCCATTATCTGTGGTTTAAAGTTTGATCAGTCTTGGAGAATGTACCATGTGCTGATGAAAAGAATGTATGATCAGTAGGTTTGCAGTATAATGTTCTATAAATGTCTATTAGGCCCACTTATTCTAGACTCCTGTATAAGTCTACTGCCTCTTCGTTTAGTTTCTGCTTAGATGATCTGTCCAGTTCTGTCAGTGGAGTATTTACTCCCCGGCAATTACAATGCTGCTGTTTATCTCATTGCTTAGATTTAGAAGAATTTGCTTTATGAATCTGTGCACTGCACTCCTATGCTAGATGCATAAATATTTAGAATTTTATGTCTTTTAAATGGAAAGTCACCTGTCTTTGCTATTGTTGATTTAGAGTCAATTTTATTTGACACAAGAATGGCTACATTTGCTTTCTTTTGGGTTCCATTTACGTGGAATATATCTTTTTTTTAATCCTTTATCCTCGTGTCTGTAAGGGTCCTTTTGGTTAGATGTGTTTCCTGGAGACAACAGATATTTGGCTTGCATTTCTTTATCTATTCAGCCAACCCATGTTTCTTGTTGATAATTTCACCATTCTTGTTGACTGATAGGATTAATATGTGGTATGACATTCAGTACATCAAGTTGAGTGATGCTTTATTGCATTGATTTATCTGTTGTACTATTATTTTATATGAGCTCTGACATTAACTTTTGTGTGGTTTTAAGCTGTTGTATGACTATTATGCTAATCCATATATAATGCAACTCTGAATATTTCCTGTGGACCAGGTCTGGTCTTGACAAATTCTCTCAGTATTTGCCTGTCTGAAAATGTCTTTATATCTCCTTTATTTATGAAACTTAGTTTTGAAGAATACGCAAACCTAGGTTAGCTGTAGTTTTGTTTCAGGAGGACTCAAAATGAGGCTCCTCTCTCTTATGGATTGTAATGTCTCTGTTGAAAAGTATATGAGGAGCCTGATTTTTTTTTTCCTATTGTTAAGTTACTTGATATTTTATCCTTACAGCTCACAGAATATCCTCCTTAATATGGATTCTGGCCAGTCTGACTACTGTATGTCTCCGTTATGTCTTTTGTGATGACTTTCTTAGGTGTTCATTAAGCTTCCTGTGCTTGGATGTCTAAATCTGTAGCAAGACTAGGATAGTTTTCTTTGATTATTTTCTCTAATAGGTTTTCTAGCCTTGGTGCTTTTTCCTCTTTACCTTCAGGGACGCCTTTAATTTTTATTTAATTGCATTACAAAATGTTTTAAGTCTCGAAGGTCTTATTTATTCCTCTTAATTTAATTCTTGTTCATTATTTTTGACTGACTGAATTAAAGTGCTGTCTTCAAGCTCTGATATTCTTTCTTCTTATTGTTCTGATCTATTCTTAAATCATTCCACCGTGATATGTATCTCATTAAATGAATTTCTTTTTATTTACAAAAGTTTTATTTGTTCTCTTTTATAGTATCTCTATCTCTTCAGTGAATTTTTCATTTATTTCTTGAGTTGCTTTTCTAATTTCTTTCAGTTGGTTTTACATTTTGTCTTCAATTTCTTGGAGTCTCCTTGTAATCCATATTTGGAAGTTTTTATCTGTCATTTTAATATTTTAGTTTTTGTTTTTATCCATTTCTATAGAGCTGATGTTCCCTTTTGGCTTTGTCCTTTCATTCTGATTTTTCTTACCTTGGAGTTCTTTCACTGATTTCTTCACTTCTGAAGCAGATGATGCTTCTTGTTTTGGTGGGGTTTTTTGTTTGTTTTTTGTTTTTACCCATTTGTTTATTTGTTTGTTTTTTTGGGTGGGTAGCTAAGGCTGTTTTCCCTTCACCTTACTTGAATGGGTGTATTTGTAGGATATATTGTGTAAAATTTGTTGTTTGTGGGTGCTTTGATGTTGATCTAGGTTCTGTAGAAGATTTGATTGTAAATATCCTTCATGTGTTTCTCTCACTTGCTAGTTTTTAGTAGGCTGTAGGAGTGGTGAGTTATGTATGTAAGCATAATCCCTGACTCTCTTTGATGAGAGAGAATGAAACTCTTTAAAACCCTCTCTTTTCCCCAGCCCTGTGTTCTTCTTAGCAGTTTGATTTGTATTGACATGCCCATTAAAATCTCTGAGGCAGTAGAAGGTGCTCATGGGTGACAATCCAGGCAGTAGTTGTGAATCCCCAGGACATGGGCATTTTCTCAAACCAATTACTAGTGTACTGGTGGCAGAGGGTGGGGGGAATTCTTGGAGGGGTATTCTACTGTGGAACAGTTCGTGAAGCACTGATGCAGGATCCAGGGGTAGGGGGCCCAGGTATAGTGCAGGAATCTCCCAGCTGTGTCACAGAACTGACATAAGTTGTAGCCTTGAGTGGTTCTCAACCGAACTGTATTAAAGGGCTGCAGCATTAGGAAGGTTGAGAACCACTGCTCTTGAGATATAAACGCAGTATGCATGTGTTCACAGTAGCTAGAAGCCAGAATCAGTGCTCCCTGGCAGGGTCTCGAAGCCAGGAGCATGCCTGTGCATGTGATGAGGCTGATCTGATCTGGAAGGTAGTGTCAGGGCTTAGCATGTAGTTGGGACCTGGTGGGCAGAGATGGGGCCAAGTGGTGAAAGCCTGTTTTGCCAGCTTTGGCACCTGATGCCAACTCAAGTTGGTGGAATTCAGCTCCACAAGCCAAGGACTTTGGAGTTCTTCCCACACCTACCAGAAGTCAGTCACCCAAAGAGTCACCCAAACGTCAGATTCCCCTTTGCACTATTGGAAAGAGATACTTAGCTTTCAGACACTGGTACAACTTAAAGGACCCTGTCATTAGTCTGTTCCCTTCCAAGTCTGGTGGGACAGTATGAAGGACTCAGCCACTAAGCTGAGTCCCATGCTAACCTGGCACTATTCAGCCTTGAGCTCAGGAAGGCTTTAGCTGCAGCTCATTCCTCACCATATCTATTCTGTGGTACAATAACTTGCACAATCTCCGGACAGACCCTGGTCTGTGACGGCAGAAGGAGCCCTCTTATATCTCAGAAAGATCCCTCTTAGATACCACTTATATCACAGCACATGAAGAGTGAGAAAGTGCCCCAGCCATCAGCCTGGCTAATCTTCCCCATGCATGCTTTGATATTATCAAACTTGCATGGTTTGATATTTCCACACTGAACGTCAAATGCCGTATCTCTGTGGTTTCACATATGTTTTCTAAGAATAGCTTTTTGTAGGTAGACACCTGCTTCCTAATTACTCTTCTTTCCTTGGGAAATGAGAGTTTTCAGACTGTTTCTAATTTGCCATTTTTTCCCTTCCCAATGTCTTCTTTCTGGTGGTGTCTTGAAGATGAACTCTTCCAGTGATGGTAACCAGACCTGATGCCTACACCCACTGGTGACCAGGGAAACTTTCCTTGGTGGAGAAGTGTGCTTGGAACTTTCTAGGCACTGACATCCTTCCCCGAGCTACAGTGTGTCCAGGGGCCAGCAGTGTGAACTGGTTGCAGTGGTGCTTAATTGGGTCAGGACTGGGACAAAAGCTCAGGAGTGGGGGATCTTACACTATCTCTGCTGTGCATTTCTGGACACTAAATCTGCACTGTAGGCTTAAGCCCCCAAGACTCTACCAAGACACTATTTACTATTTTGTCCTTGGGAGCTGTGGGTTCACAGGCTCTTTCTTGTCTACCATTTTTTTTTCTTCCTGGTCTCTCTTTCTTCTGATAACCTAAGGATAAACTCTTGTAATGGTGGTGGCCAGACTCCATGACTGCTTTCACCAGCAATCATGTGGGAAATTCTTGTCTAGCAGAGGCACTTTTGAAATTTTCTGGATGCCAGTTTCCTTCTCTGCAGTGGCAGTGTGTCCAGGGGCCAATAGCATGAATGGGCCACAGTGGCACTTCCTCTTGAGTTGATTTTTGCACATGAAGAGAGGATTCCAGTTTATGGTGATCTGGTTTTCTAAGTACCATTTATTGAAAAGGAGATCCTTGCTCCACTAAATATTTTTGTTGAATCTGTCAAAGATCAGTGGAGTATAAGTCTGTGGTTTTATTTCTGTGTCTTCTATAGTTGTGTACCATTGATCTATATGCTTCTTTTGATAACAGTGTTCTTGAGAAAACTCGAAAGATTTCTGATTTGTGATCTTAGTACACTTTCTAAGAGAAAAATTAAATCAAAAGCAAAGAAAACTATGAAAATTACAGCTTTCCATTAGAGAGAATGTGTCTTGGAGTTTGTAGTTCAAATGATAGTCTATGATATAAAATGATACACCTGAAATTTATAGCCCAGTGGCTATTTTGAAAATATAATTTAACTTAAATTGTACAAAGAGAATGTTCTTTCTAAAATTGGTGAGATGAAGAGACACCATCAAAGCAAACTTAAAAGTATTGATCTTTGAATAAGGAAGAAAACAATAAAAAGAAGGGGATGAGAAAAATCGTAGTAGGCCAAAATTTTCTTCATCTTACATACGAGTGAATATAATGTTGCAAAAATTCATCTGCAAATCCCACAAGAGTTTATTCAATTAATAATAATAGCTCATAGTACATGGAATCATTTCTAGTTGATTTTCAAAAAAATTATTAATATTTTGAAAGAAATAATAGGTCAAGCCCTCATTGAGCAGAATCTTCAAAGACAAGAAATTAGATTTATAAAAATTAAAGAATCTTATACTTAAGTATCACAAATTCTAATTATGAGAAGAGGCAGCATAGATAGACATTGATACTGTAAATGTTCAGAGTCATGATAAGTGAATTTCAATATAAAAGATATATTGAATTCCTTACACAGAATTAGATTAGAAAAACAATGAGCAAAAAACATAACAATGCTCCAGTATCTCACAATTTTAACATTATACTGTCAAAACAGAACTTATTAAATATGAAAAAAGAAACTGAACAAATTTTTATATTTCTTTTCTTAAAGAAATATGATTATTATCACAAGCAATATTTTAAATAATTTATTATTATAGCTTTTTCTGGTAATTTTCTCAAACCTTACTTCAAGTATTTATTTATTTGCTAATTTATTTATTTATTTACTTTTATTTTTTGAGACAGAGTCTCACTCTATCAACTTGGGGTTGACTGCCGTGGCATTTTAGCTCACAGCAACCTCAAACTCTTGAACTCAAGCAATACTCTGGGCTGAGCCTCCTGAGTAGCTGGGACTATAGGTGCCCCCAACAATGCCCAGATAGTTTTTCTATTTATAGTAGAGACAAGGTCTCTTGCTCAGGTTGGTTTCAAACTGCTGAGCTCAGTCGGTCCACCCGCCTCAGCCCATAGTGCTAAGATTATATATGTGAACCACCACGCCTAGCCTAACTTGAAATATTTAATTGATTTTTCCAATAATTAAAATTATTTTTTTCATTTTTTCCTCTCAAAACATTTATATCAGTCATGCAATAAACAGATAACAGCCTATGGATATACGTACATACAGAATATGTGTTTTCAATGTTCTGCTGAAAAAGTAGTAATGTGTTATTGAGGGTAACTATTAATTTATTTTCTTTTGTTATTTTAATATAGAAATGGTATAATTGGTAATTTCTAATAATTCACTTATAACATTAACTTACAACATCTGAAATGTATTCTTAAAAGAAAGTAAATACAATTTTGTGTCATGGTGGGATGTAGAAGGGAGTGTTGGGGTTGTGCCACCACTTCAACTGTGCAAGGCAACAAGAAAAGTGTCCAGAAGTGAGAAGGGGGAGTCCTTGGACCATGTTGGTGTTGTGGTGCTATACGTGAGGGGAAAACAAAGATCAACGTATAGGAAGAGCCTCACATCATGGTGTGTGTCTAAGGAAGAGAAGATAAATAAACAATCTGTAATGAGTTTACAAAAATCACAGTAGAAAACTAATGATTCATTAAGTAATACAGTGAGACTTTCTACTGATTATAAGAAAAAAAATCCACTAAGGAGGGGAATAATATACTTGAAGAGATAAGCTACAGAGAATCAAATCTAATTATCCACAAACATATGAAAGTACAGGAAATTCCCAGTATTCATAAGCACATAAATGAAACAAAAACAAAATTTCCATGAAAAATATAGGTGAATAATTAGAACATGTTGCTGGTAAGTGAGCAAGACATGGAAAACTTACACATCACTTATGAAAATAGGAAGTATTATATAACATTCTGAAGGCGATTTGACAACACCTCTGATTTAAAAATATTCATATCATTGGCTATTGGCTATTACTATCATACTGCATTTGATTTACTCCAGAGAAAGCAAAAGTACCTTAATTAAGAAAATATACATATAATCATACATTTTGGATCATTTATAATCACATAAACTGAATAATAATTAAATCAGAAAAGAAATGACTGCATAGAAGATAGTTGAATAAATTATAAATCTGTTAAAAAAGAATAGATTAGAGTTCTATTAGTCAACTAGGGATAATTTGTTTGTAGTACTGTTTGGTAAGTGATTCAGAGTGACGTACAGAATTGGGATAATGTTTTTTGGCATAGCAATTTTTTTTCTTTCTACAATGATTTTATATGTATGAGAACATGTGTATTATTGTACACCTATTAGATTGTATGAGTATGGATTTGTTATGAAGGAATCTTTAATTAGTTGTTAAAATGCATTACTTTGACTAGATGTGGATTTAGTACAGAGAAGGAGTGATGTGGTGATGGGGGGGTGATGAGAGGGAGGTAAGTAAAAAGACATAAAAAATAAATCTTTTATGTATAAAACTACACATTCAATTTTATTGTTATGTAATCATATGTACATATATGCACTTAAAAATGAAAAAATTTAAAATGTTTGAAAATTTTTAAGATAAAGAGAAGGTTACAGCTCATAAATTCTATATCGCCATGATATCAGAATCCTCAATTTTAGTCAGTTTTAGTGAGTGAGATCAACTTTCAATATGCAAAATAACCATAGGTGTTATTAAGTGATGTACTGAAGTACAGTTTATTCATTGCCAAACTGAACTTTCTGACTTTGGCATTTGAGAAATATGAAATATTAAGTTTATTCTCAGGTTTTGTGTGTATTGATTGATCAGTAGATAATAGAAAGGTAAATAGCTTTAAGCTAAGAACACTATACATATTATAAAATAATGTGATAAAATGAAAAGTCACATAACTTCTATGATTCTATTTCTTTTTGATTTAAAAAAATATTAGTATGTACTAAAAGTTTTAAGTAATTGTGAATAGCAAATGACATACTTAGAAAATACATATTAAGCCATAATATTTACATACAAATTTATATATTGCTTTGAAAAGCAACAATACTTTAAATTGTTCAATACATGAATTTAGGTTCAATTTTGATCATAGATCTTATCAAGGAAAACATTTTCCTTTAATTTATTTAGTCCCATCTTCATACAAATTAAATCTCATGTATAAATTTTTTTTAATTTTCTAAGTATTTACCCTACATGTGATTAAACTATAATAATGTGACACAGCAATAAATCCATTTCATAAAATGTATTTTTTCTTACTTGGCTGTGATTTGTTGTAATTGGTTTATTATCTCCTCATATTACATTTTATTGCCTTTGATGTGGGACTCTTTAAACCAAATTTATTAAATGGTATCAGTCAACCAATATAAATAGATGAAAAATATTTACCAGCCCACAAAATGTTTTCCTAGCCCTTCTGCTTTTGTAATATCCCAGATGCAGTAAAATTAATGTGATTAGCAAAATTAATGTCATTAATTCCTTTATGAGTTATTCTATAGAAGTTCTTTTTCCCTGAATCTGTGTAATAAATGACTGATTTCTAAAGGTTAATCATTACTTGTGAATTGTTTTTACTTGACACTTTGAACATTGTCATGATCTACAAATGTGTATACTATCACTAAATGAAATGTTTCTCTTGTAACAAATATTGAAGTATGTTGATGCATATTTTCAAACTGGAATATTTAACTAGATTAGTGGAGAAGAATGAGACTATAATTAAGACAAAAATTATTGTAGAGATTTTCCTGTGATGACTGTCCCTATTTTCCTCAAACACTTATTTAGTTGCAAGGAAACTTCTAATGTCTCAGTTTGAATCACTGTGCCCGATGGTTCCTTTTCTGTTATTCACAGAGAATCCTTTTTCCCCAGGAATTGGCAAAAGGAAGGAAATGATGATAAAAAATGACTTATGCACTTCCTTTGTGAGCATCTTACACTCCTACTGTGGTGCCACCAGTTTCCCTCACAGACAGGTGCTGGTTTAAATAGTATGGATTGGGATATGACTCCTGAAATATTCTTCTCTGATATCTGACACTTATTCACAGCAGGGCCTTAGATTTGTCATTTAACATTACTAGACTCTGGTGTCCTCAGTTTGAGAAAAGAGTTAGATAATCAAGTTCACAAGCCCATTTGGATTGTTAGGATTTTTCATCTTGCTTGGCTTGATTGACACAGGATGATAGGACACTTTAGGGGAGAGAGTATCCTCAGAGCCACTTTGTTTAACATGCTCACATACATGTGGGTATACACATACATGTGTCTAATTTTTTAGATTCATCTAAATGAAATGATTATAACATTAGATATTAATTTATAATCAAAATATGAGCACTACCTATCTTGGGAAAACTAGAAAGTTACTATAGAAGAAGGAAACAGTACCTGAAAAATGTATTAAACATGAAAAATACATCAGGGCAGGAATGTATAACTATAAGCAAAACTAGACAAAATCCATGTAGAGTAATTTTCACAAAAATTAGGGATTTCAAAGGGCACAAAAGTAGCATGGTTTGAAACTTAAGGGGAAGTGATATTTACAGCCCAGAATGTGGAAACAAAATTCCAAGAAGAGATAGAGGAGCACCATTGACAATTGGAAGAGAATTTATAATGAAAGTCAAGTAAAGAGGACTCTAGAGTAGACAGATCATTAAAAAAAGTTAGACTATTCCAGGAAATCAAATGCTTATTAGACTTTTCAACAAATGTGGTAATATCGATCTTGAAGAAGAAAACTTTTACTTATTTTTTGGCACAAGTTACCTTCTCTAATTGCATATAAAATTACCCTAGGTCCTAGGCACAAAAAACAAACAAGCAAACAAAAAAACAAAAAAGCTCTCTGAGTTGCAATAAAGTTAGGTCATCAGAGGCATCATAGACATAAGTCCACAGAGACTTCTGGTTGGGTCTATCAGAGACTTTTCACATATGTATTTCTTCTTGTAGGTTTGTTTTTTGTGTCCCCAGCATTCATCAATGTGGTTGCTACTGATAGTTTAATAAATTTTGAGTGAATTATACCTACAAAGAGAGTATTCATTCTGAATTTTCAGTGCCTTCTACTTTGTGAGCTTGTAAACTTTGGTTGCTCCAATTTCTTGAGAAATTGAGAAGATTTGCTGATGTGAATAATTAAGACTAGCTGATGGTTTGCAGCAAAATCTTCTGCTATTTGAATTTCTTTAATGTTTTTGCAAGCACATTTATTAGCAAATTCACATATGCCGAAGTGGTTATTGCTACATTGAATTAATACTTCCCAATGCTGAACATCCTTATTCACAAATAAAATTTGAGTATTTCCTGAGCTTTTTCGTAGTATGCTTTGTGCTGAGTCCTTTGTTTTACGTACCCCTTTCAATACAGAACTCTGAATTGGGACTCTGACATCTTTGGTGGCCATAGTTGGGTATGAAGCTGTCGATCATACAATCAATTCCGGAAGAGTCTCTCTTTGTAGTGTAGGTTTCTGTGGGAGGGATAAAAAATCCCCTAATCATTCTTTATCAATAGAGATCAATAGAGCCAAGAGAAGGGTACTGCTGGGATTTCTTCCCAATATTATATGAAGTTCCTACTTTTCTTCACTAATGCCAACCACAAGACTTTTGGGGAAGTTTTGCTCCCTCTGTTTCGGTTAGATTGGTTATTCCCTTCGACGAGACGGTGTCTCAGAGATGTCCGTCAGTGTTAGTTCTGCTGAGTCCTCATCAGGGCAGCCTGTATTCAAAACCTGTTCTTTTATGTCTGCACATATTTTCTATGTGCTTACACTTTTTGTGTAAAAATTGTGGCATCCTGTTGCTTACTACTTCATGGCTCAGTTCCTCAGCAACTTCCTAGTTAAATGACAAATTCATGCTAATCAATTGTTAGTATTACTTTTTTACTTCACTTGGATCTTAAATAATGAAAAATTTGACCTGGATAGGAATGAAGGACCCTATAAAACAGTTGGGACACCTGACGGTAAAGAAACACTTTGAACCACACATGTGACTCTTTTTATCCATGCCCCATTTCTTTGTGCCAGGAAGTGGTCCATCCAATCAAAAAATTATGGTCATGTCAATTCCCTTTCTCGATATTTTGTATTGGTCTTTATTGACTATCAGATAGCCTCCGTGCAATTAAACACAATATGCTTAGGATTTTTAATATTTAATCACATCTCTTTATAACTGGTTCCCCTTTTTTCAGCGAGAAAATATGAAAAGCTCAAAGAATATCGATTTAGGATATTTTAATTTAATAAATACATTTATTTGATATGCAGATTCTTATAGAAAAAGTATTAGTCCTAATACTAAAGTATTAGCATTTATTAGGAAGGAGTGTGAATGTTCCAATAAAAAATTTTTAGTGTTCTCCACTTGTATTTATATCGTGATACTGTAGTTTATATATCCTGAGTATGTGAATTTAAAGAATAGAATATCTAATTTTATCCCTCATAAGATCTAACATGAGGAGAAAAAACCTACAGGAAGAGTATAATGCAAACAAAAATAATAAATAGGCTCAGCGCCTGTGGCTCAAAGGGCTAAGGCGCTAGCCACGTATACCTGAGCTGGCGGGTTCAAATCCAGCCCGGGCTTGCCAAACAAGGATGACGGCTGCAACCAAAAAAAATGACCAGACGTTGTGGTGGGCGCCTGTAGTCCCAGCTACTTGGGAGGCGGAGGCAAGAGACTCACTTGAGCCCAGGAATTGGAGGTTGCTGTGAGCTGTGATGCCACAGCACTCTATCCAGGGTGACAGCTCGAGGCTCTGTCTCAAAAA
>CAUYRH010113031.1:0-25993 GCA_963574655.1 Perodicticus potto | reverse complement strand
TCACCAATGATCGTGTAATTTTGGATGACTATATCAAGGCAACTAACTGTATTTAATTCTTGTAACTTATCATTTGTGTGGAAGGAAACCAGAATAATTGTGTTGATTTTGTAAATAAAATATTCATCCATTTTTTTGTTGCAGTAGTCATTGTTGTTTTGGCTGGCCCTGGGCTAGGTTCAAACCTAAAAGCCTCAGTGTGTGTGGCCAGTGACCTACCCACTCAGCTGTGAGCACTGCCCAATAAAAAAATATTATAGGGCAGCACCTGTGGCTCATCGAGTAGGGCGCTGGCCCCATATACCGAAGGTGGCGGGTTCAAATCCCAGCCTCGGCAGGGCTGCAAAACAAAAATAGGCAGGCGTTGTGGTGGGCGCCTGTAGTCCCAGCTACTCAGGAGGCTGAGGCAAGAGAATCGACTAAGCCCAGGAGTTGGAGGTTGCTGTGAGCTGTGGCGCCACGGCACTCTACTGAGGGCGATAAAGTGAGACTCTGTCTTTACAAAAAAAAAAAAAAAAAAATTATAAAATGGTTTGGCCCCTGTGCTCAAGGGGCTAAGGTGCCAGCCACATACACCTGAGCTGGTGGGTTCAAATCCAGTTCAGGCCCACCAAACATGGCTGCAACCAAAAACAAACAACGAAAACATAGCCAGGTGTTGTGTAGTCCCAGCTACTTGGGAGACAGAGACAGGAGAATTGCTTGTCATTGTATTCAGCAGGCCCAGGCTGGATTTGAACCCGCCAGCTCTGGTGCATGTGACTGGCTATAGGTGCTAAGCCGATTACATATAAATATGTACATATATATATATTTTAATTTATGCAGACAGTGTCACTTTATTATGCTCATTAGAGTGCCGTGGAGTCACACAGCTCACAACAACCTCCAACTCCTGGGCTTAGGCAATTCTCTTGCCTCAGCCTCCCGAGTAGCTGGGACTACAGGCGCCCGCCACAACGCCCGGCTATTTTTTGTTGCAGCTTGGCTGGGGCGGGGTGCAAACATGCCACCCTCAGTATATGGGGCCAGCACCCTACCTACCGAGCCACAGGAGCCGCCCTGCTTTTCCATTCTTGAAATACTTTACTAAGGAGAGCATTCTTTAACTCCATCCATCCAGGTAAATAACAAAAGATGTAAAGTCTCCATCTTTTTTTTTTTTTTTTTTTTTTGAGACAGAGCCTTAAGCTGTCACCCTGGATAGAGTGCTGTAGCATCACAGCTCACAGCAACCTCCAATTCCTAGGCTCAAGCGAGTCTCCTGCCTCCACCTCCCAAGTAGCTGGGACTACAGGCGCCCGCCACAACACCTGGCCATTTTTTGGTTGCAGCCATCATTGTTGTTTGGCCGGCCCAAGCTGGATTTGAACCCGCCAGCTCAGGTGTACATGGCTGGCGCCTTAGCCCGCTGAGCTACAGGCACTGAGCCAAGTCTCCATCTTTTTAATGGCTGAATAGTATTCCATGGTGTGTGTGTGTGTGTGTGTGTGTGTGTGTGTGCGCGCGCGCACATATATGGTATGTAATATATATATATATACAAACATATGGTATATATATACACCATAGTTTATCCATTTGTGCGTTGATGGGCATTTGGGTTGTTTGCACATTGTGATTGCAAATTGAACTACAATGAACATTCTAGTGTGGAAGTCCTTATGGTAAAATGATTTTTTTTTTCCTTCTGGGTAGATACCTAGTAATGGGATTGGTATGCCTCTTACATCTTTTTTTCTTGCAATTTATTTGTTGAAAAAAACTAGGTCATTTGTCCTGTAGCATTTACCACAATTGGAATTTTGCTGATTACATCCCTTGGTACCATTTAACAGGTTTCTCTTTCCTACACCTTTTCTGTGAACTGGTAGTTGTATCTACAGGCTTGATACATTTTATTATAATTACTTCTTAGGCGATGTCATACAATGACTTCTTTAAACAACAAATACAATGGTCTTTTCCCATTTCTTCTCCTCCTCCATTTCATTGCAGCTCTTGACGGTAGTAAGCTTGACTCAGGACATTTCCTCTTTTGTGACATTCTCTTCCGACTTTTATTTCCTGGATAAGATAATGAAGCAGGGTCAGGGACTTCGAGGAGCTACCATTCTAATGAATTAGAATGCAATATATTTATTTTAGGAAAAAAACAATCACCCCTAGCTCGGTGGGTAGGGCGCCAGCCACGTACACTGAGGCTGGTGGGTTCAAACCAGGCCCGGGCTAGCTAAAACAGTAATGACATTGCAAAAAAAAAAAAAAAAAAATAGCCAGGCATTGTGGCGGGCGCTTATAGTCCCAGCTACTTGGGAGGCTGAGGCAAGAGAATCGCTTAAGCCCAAAAGTTTGAAGTTGCTGTGAGTTGTGATGCCACAGCACTCTACCCAGGGTGACAGCTTGAGACTCTGTCTCAAAAAAAAAATTTTTTTTAAAATACTGGTTGACTCTAACCCATCAGCCATAGTCAAGCATTTGGTGGAATTCCCTAAAGGCCTAATTGCTTCCCGAGAAGAAAGAACAAAATGCTCTCTGTGGTTATAGGCTGTAGGGAAATAGGCTTGAAAATACAAATTTTTTCCATTGTGTAGCTCTTCCTATTTTATAGCATACTGTATTGGTCAGGATGGGATATACTGTATTCTGCCGCAGTAACAAGGAATCCCTGAGATCTAGCTTAACCATTAACATTTCCTTTTTTCTCTGGTGGACTTCATGGTGGATCCAGCAGCTCTCCAGAATAGCTCCCCTCCAAGGAGCCCTTCTGTCTTCTTCACTTCACTTCCACCTCCTCTCTGTGGGTTGCCAGTGCTCTCACTCTCGTGATCCATCCAAACAGTGGGTGTCTACTCATCGTTTTCGGTCCTGTCTGCAAGAGCAGCACTGTGCAGGGGGCATCTAGTCTGCCATCTTGGCCTCCAACCTCATTTAGTAAACATGATAACTCTGCATGGAAGCAATTTTGAAATAAACAGTTTGTAAATGAGGTTTCTAAGGCTTAGGGAGGTTAAATAAATAGCTCAAGGGCAAGAACTAGAAATCGCAGAATTGAATTTGAACACAGTGACTGATTCCAAAGTCCAAACTCTACTCATCACTTCTTGCAGTCACCTGACTCTTATTTGTCAATGCTGTAGTTGGGGGTTCAAACGATGTGGTCACTCCACTCTCCCTGGATTGAATCCTTTGCACCCCATGACAGCAGGCACTCAAGTGCATGGGTGTAGTTGATCCTATTTTCTTAAGGAAAGAAAAGAGCTAATGTCAAGTTAATACAGAGTCTTAGCTATTGAAAAGGCTTTGAAAGGGAAAGGTAAACAATTAAATACCCCTGAAACTCCAGGCTCCTACCTATGGTGCAGATGGCTTTTCTGAGGTAGCTAGAAAAATGTGGATAGGTAGATTACAGGTAATCAAAAATTTTCCCTAGGTTTTCCTTTAGCTTACATCTTGTGGGTACAGTTGAATGAAGTAATGTAGGAGGGGGCAAGGGAGAGAGAGAGAAAGAAAAGGTGTGTGGCAAAGGAGGGTGTCCTTAGTTCATGGTTGTTCTCTCTCTCTCTCTCTCTTTTTTTTCCCCATGGTTGTTCTCGCATCTGGTGTTAAGTGTGTGGGTTGAAATGACCATCCTGTACCAGGCTGACTCCTCTCCTGCTTCCATGATTAGTTTCTTGTTCACAGGGCTTTGGAAGGAGCTGAACTGGGTGTCAGTGCCTCAGCTGAGTAAGCAGGGTATGCTTAGTAGCTCTGACTTTCCTTGTCACTAAGGACCACCCGCTGTGCTGTACTGCCTCAGTCCTTGAAGCAGAAAGAGACAGGACACTCATTAGCTGATTTCCTGGTGAGATCAAGTAGAGAGGCAGGACCCCAAGTGCAATTGCTTCTTAAACTTTCTAGGACTCAGAGACTCAAGAGCACTAATGTTCAGGAATGAAAAGATTTTAAGTCAGAGTTTCTTGGATTATTGCAAGGATACCTCTGATTCACTGTATGTTTTAAGTCAAAACATTCCCTATAAACCTGATAATTCTATCCTGGTGAAAGGTAATCGTAGCAACATCTTTTGGAAAATGTCCTATATATAGGCTCACCTTTTTCTCTTCATCACCTAAAGGCAAGGTAATCACAAACAGAACTTTCAGAGACTTCTGTGTAACTTACTAATAAAGCACTAAAATATCCAACTTCCATTGTCACGTTGATATAACAAATCAGTGGATCATATTCAGCCCATTGCATGATTCTGTCTCACACATTTTACACAGATATTGATCCCAGGAATGGAATCCCAAAGTTAACTCCAGGGGATAATCCGTATATGTACCCAGAGCAGAGTGAAGGCTTCTACAAAGCAGGATCTACTCTCCCACCAGTGAATTTTTCATCGTAAGTGTATGTTAATCCTAGAGTTACTTAGTTAACTTTAAAGGAATTATGTCTTTCTGTACTACATATAAATTATATTTTAAAAGGAGTAGATCACAAAAAGATATGCTTATGTGAAAATTTCTTTAAAAGCTCATCTTTAGTGATGCACATATGTGTGTATATAATTGAAATTATACACAGAACCTTGAATGCAAAAAAAGTGGTTGTTAATTTTGTTCCTGTTTATATTTTCATAAATTTGAATTTTCTTACCAAATCAGATTATTGGTTAGTGATTACTACATGACTTGACCTAAATGTGGAACTATACTTAGACTAAAATGCTTGAAAAAAAAAAATAGGAGGATAATTAAATTAAGGGAAACATAGTTGGTGTGTTACATTAAAATATGATTTTGAATAACTAGCCATTTGGAATATAGTGATGTTGATTAAAAATTGTAAAAAATAATACAAATTATGGTCCTTACAGCTTTGAAGCCCGAACTTGAAAATTAAATCCCAGAAAAGAAGAAATTCTATTGAACATAGTGATATATTGATCCCTGTTCTAGATGCCATACCAATTTTATGGTTGCCTTTTCTGTTTTTTAGAGTGCCTTATGAAAAGAAATTTGATACATTTATTCCTCTTGAACCTCTTCCACAAATTCCCACGTGAGTTCTCTTACCATGTTTTATATTATCTCATCTTTATGAAATATCAGTTATTTATTATTTTATCCTGTGGAGGAGCCTATAGACAACTAACACATAGAACCCTTTTGAATCAGTTTGTAAGGCGGGTACATGGAAAGACTCATGGAGGTCAAGTGTCTGTGGAGTCAGCAGTTGGGATGATCATATCTTCAACAGATGTGAATGACATATACCAGATGTCATGTGTCATGCTAGGTATGCACTATAGGGTTTACATGGAGCAAAAAGACAGGGCTCTGGCTTCTCAGAACATGAATTTATTAGAAAAGAAAGACACATACTGAGATGATTGAAGCCAGAGAGAAAGCCAAAAGAGCACTCCTGTATTTGAGGGGGTATCATTCCTGTACTTTTTCTCTGATTCATCTGAACCTCATGTATTTACCTAAGTAGATTTCTGACATAGAAAGAGTTTCTTTTCTTTGAGACAGTGTCTCAGTATGTCGCCTTTGGTAGAGTGCTGTGGCGTCACAGCTCACAGCAACCTCAAACTCTTGGGCTTAAGCTATTCTCTTGCCTCAGCCTCCCAAGTAGTTGGGACTACATGCGCCTGCCGCAGTGCCTGGCTATTTTTTTGTTGCAGTTGTCATTGTTGGTTAGCTGGCCTGGGCTGGGTTCAAACCTGCCAGCTTGGGTATATGTGGCCAGTACCCTACCCACTGAGCTATGGGTGCCACCTTCTTTTCTAATACAAAATAGTCTCATTTAAGTATGGATAGACTGGGGAAGTGTCCCAGAGCCTGATCCACAGGGAAGCTCAATTGGAATAAAAGTATTTTATTTCACTGGACATGGTGGCTCACGCCTGTAATCCCAGCTGTCTGGGAGGCTGAGGCAGGTGGATTGCATGAGCTCTCAGGTTCAAGACCATCCTGAGCAAGAGCGAGACCCTGTCTCTAAAAATAGCTAGGCATTGTGGTGGGTGCCTGTAGTCCCAGCTACTCAGGAGGCTGAGACAAGAGAATCGCTTAAGCCCAAGAGTTTGAGGTTGCTGTGAGCTATGACACCACGGCACTCTACTGAAGGTGACAAAGTGAGACTCTGTCTCAAAAAAAAAAAAATTATTCCAAACTTGAGACTTTATGGCACACAATTAGGGCTTCTCATATCTGTACATTACATTTTTTATAAACACTATTGTAGAATATTCAAAATAATAGCAATTGCCTAAATCACATCACCCTACCCAACTATTTTAGCTTTTGTACATTTCCACTCATAAGCAAATATGTTTTTACATGTATAAATCATAGAATACCTATGAGTCTGATTTTCCTAAAGAAAAAAGGTAAGTATTTTTTTAAAAGAAGAACAAAATATTGTATATCAGCATATCCTTTTGTGCTGTGGCCAATAAGAGAAGTAGGAGACTTGGACCCTTTGCTCAGGGAATAGTCATCCTGACAGAAAAGTCTACTAACCAGTTAGTCAGGGCGGGAGAAACAGAGGTTCCAGGTTCAGTTTCTGCTGTTGAATTTACTATTTATTGTTTCCCAGATTCACTATTTCCTTCTGCAGTACCTAATTTGCTATTATTCACATTTAGTGACTATTGTATTTTTAATCTTTAGAAATTCAATTTGATTCTTTTCTTACATCATTCATTTCCTTCTTCACTATTTTCATTTTTCCATAAATACTTGGACATAGTTATAATAGTTGTTTTAACATTTTGTTTGCTAACTCTATGATCTTTGTTATTTCTGGGTGTTTCTATTGACTGATTTTTCTCCTGTTTACTTTCCTGCTTCTTGGCATGTCTAACAGTTTTTGTATGGATACCTGACATTATAATTTTATGAGTGCCTGGATTTTGTTGTATTCTTTTAAAGAGTGTTGGGCTTTGCTTTAACAGGTAGTTAAGTCACCTGCAGTTCCATTGATCCTTTTGAGGTTTTCAAGTTTCATTAGGGCATGTCTAAAGTAGCCTTTACTTTAGGGCTGGTTTAACCCCACTCCGAAGTAAGGTATAGCCCTTTTAGGGGCTCTACTATGCCTTGATTGGTCAATAAGGAGTCTTCACTTTTGGAACTCAAATGATTTTTAGACCTTTGAAAGTCCTAGGCACTATTCAGTTCACAGTTTTTCAGCAACTCTGTTGTCCAATCTTGTGGAATTCTACCCTACACATGTATGACTTAATATTTAGCAAAGACTCAAGGAGGGTGCTATATACATTTCTGAAGCTCATTACTTTCTTCTGCAGTGTCTAATTTGCTGTGAATCCCATCTAGTTAATCCCTTCTTCAGAACTCTGTCCTGCAGCTTCTAGCCCTCTGAGACTCTCTGAACTCTGATCTGGCTCCTCAGACTAAAAGAGAACACCAGGCTCTGTTTGGGATTATTGTCCCTACTCTGTGGTCTTGAATGTGCCTATAGGCAAAACCTGGATGATGGTTCTGGCTCTCCTCATTTGTTTTCCCCTTCTTCAGTATCACAATCCCATGCTGTCTCTGTCATCTCATGTCTGAAAGCAGATGCTTCATACATTTTGTCCAGTTTTATAGTTGTTTAAGTCAAGAGAGTAGCTATGATCCTTGCTACTTTGTTATGACTGGGAACAAGACTCCTTGTTCCCTTGAATGAAAATTGTGTTTTTTTTCTTTCCAAGTTACCTGATGAATCAGTTTTGTACAATTACATTACTCTCATCAAAGTTATTCACGTCTTTAAATATTGTACTAATTATGCTTGGAAATTAAAAAAATGTTAAATTTGCAAATGCAACAATCCAACTTTAAGGTAAGGACACCTATAATGCTAGCACTGTGGGAGGATGAGGTGGGAGGATGGCTTTAGGCCAGCAGTTCAAGACCAGCCTGGGTAACATAATGAGGGGCTAGTTTCCAAAAGTAGGAAAATTAGCCAGATGTAACCTTAATGTAACTTTGAGTGCCATTAACTTATGTTTGAAGAAACTCTCTCAGAGTCCACATGAAAGGATGTTCTTTTGAAGACCCTCCAAAGTGATTAGAAAGCTAATCATGTAGAAGGCAGGCCCTGAAAGCAGAGTCTGGCTGTCTCTGGAATTTCCTGGAAGGGACCTTGGGAGTGGAAAACAAGCTAAGTTAATGTGCATCTTAGTTAAAGGTTGTACCTGTTTTTACAGATGAAAGGCTGAATAAGTTTTTGTGGTTACTCTGTATGTTTTCTTTGTACTTTTATCATAAAAACCATTTGTAGCCAGCTGGTTATTAGAATGTGTATGTGTGTGTATGTGCGAAACCTTGCATTGTTAAAATATATAAGCCTGTAAGAAATAAACTAAAGTTGCCACATGCCTGAGAGAGCTGTAGCCCTCTTCTTCTCAGAACATTTTGACTGCTGGTCTCATCTCTGTGACCCCAGCCCGAACACTTCCAGCAATAGCCACATGTGGTGGCATGTGCCTGTGTCCCAGCTACTTGGGAAGCTGAGTCAAGAAGATCACTGAGCCCAGCACTTTGAGGTTGCACTGAGCTATGATAATGCCTCTGCACTCTAGCAAGGATGACAGAGAGACCCTATCTCAAAAATAAATAAATGAAGATCGGTATAAAACCTGATGACCAGATGTTTTATAGGACTTGCCTAAGTCTTCCCTAGCTAGCTAGGGGCACAGTGAGAATTAGAATAAACATTAGGGAGATGAAATTACTTATTGAACAGATCCCTATAGTTTGCAACTTGTTTACAAGGATTATTTAATCAACTCCTCAGATGTTCATAGAGCACCACTTATGCACTTGGCCTACAGTAGTAGTGGGAAAGTGGTGAGGTAATGGAGACAGGAGTCACAAAGATGAGTAAGATACAATTCTTGTTTCAGGGCTCATTGTCTATGGGGGACAGAGTTGACATAAAACACTTGAAAAAGCAAATATGGTACAGTGTGTTGTAGAGGAGGTGATATTTAATTTGGGTCCTAGATGGTAAGTCTGCCAGCAAAGAACAGAGGCAGGCCATTACAGCTAATGTGTCCTCCACGGAAAAACGTGATGGTGTGCATCTTTACTAGGACAGTTAACATTTATTTTTACACATTTTAACAACTTTGATGAGGATGCATCTTACCACTAATGCAGGGCAGCTGTCTTTAGTTAATAGTTAATAGTTTCCATATGTACCTGACAGTTTATTCTGTTTAATAAGGATACAAAGTTAGAAACAGACCCAGGAAATTGACTTTGTTACATTTTTTTGTTTGTTTGTTTTCTTTTTTGAGACAAGGTCTCATTCTGTAGCTCAGGCTGGAGTGTAGTTGTACAATCTTACTCACTATAACCTTGAACTCCTGGGCCGAAGTGATCCTCCTGTCTCAGTCTCCTGAGGACCTACAGGTGCATGCCCTTGTGCCCAGCTAATTTTTAAATGACAAGGATTCACCATGTGGTCCAGGTTGGTTGTGAGCTCCTGGCCTTAAGTGATCCTCCTGCCTCAGTTGCCCAAATTGCTAGAATTGCAGGTATAAGCCATCATGCCCACTGGGCTATATTGTTTAACCCCCATATTTCCTTAGTTATTTTGGTCTAACTTGGACTAAGAGTTGCTGTGTTAATATGTCTAGATCATGGGCAGCGCCTGTGGCTCAGCGAGTAGGGCGCCAGCCCCATATACCGAGGGTGGCAGGTTCAAACCCGGCCTCGACTGAACTGCAGAACAAAAAAATAGCCGGGTGTTGTGGCAGGCGCCTGTAGTCCCAGCTACTCGGGAGGCTGAGGCAAGAGAATCACCTAAGCCCAGGAGTTGGAGGTTGCTGTGAGCTGTGACACCACAGCACTCTACTGTGGGCGATAAAGTGAGACTCTGTCTCTACAAAAAAAAAAAAAAATCTAGATCAGTGCTATTCAACCTGTGATTATCTTGTGGCACACTTGAACCTATGGTCAAACTTCTGCAGCACATTTAAATTATGTTGATCAAAAAAAAAAAAGAGTAAAAAAAAAAAGACTGTACTTACTGTGCTTTGGATATTTCTGAAAATAATTTAATTAATGATCTTTAAAAATTTTTGCAGCACTCCTAAGATCCTCTCATAGCACCCAGTGCTATCTTTGGGTCAGGTGCAGTGGCTCACGCAGAAAGCACACTGAACTAGGATTCTGAAGACAGCTTAATGGAAGGGACGATTTATGGGTGAAGGGCAGGGTTGGGGGAACCCGCATGCCAGAGGCTCATGACAGTGGAAGCTCTATTGCTCCAAGGTCTGAGCAGGAGGAAGAGGGATCATGGTTTGTGGAGCAGTGGAAGCTGAAGCTTTGGAAGAATCGTTGCCCAACACAAGTTGTGGCATTGCTAAATACAGCCACTGCCGGAACTGTGGTGTCTGGGGTGATAGGGTGGGAGGGGAGGAGCTAGGTGAGAAATAGCCCAACATCTCTCTTACCACTTTTTGATTTCCTCATGGTGCCTCCTTTAGGCAAGTCCAGCTCAAAGGTAGGAACACAGGAGAGCCAAGGTGATACCAACTGCAGGGGTCAGGTGGAGAAGGACTAAAACCAGAGCTGGGTTTGAGGCAGGGGCAAATGGTGAACAACTAACATGATATTTTATTTTGAAGCTGGTTTCCTAAGTTGGAGGTCTTTTCACTTTTGAAGTATGTAGTCCCTATCCACTAACGGTGTTTGTAAATTTTGCATCAAACTTCAACTCAGGCTGTTGTCTTCTTCCTACAGCTTGCCTTTCTGGGTGAAAGAGAAGGCCAACAATTTGAAGAATGAGATACGAGAAGTTGAGGAGCTTGACGATTGGGTGCCAGCAGTGCCCTTAACACAGAGTTTATTCCCTTATGGTGGGTTGAAGAACTTTCCAAAAATAGCATAAAAACTGGAGAAGTCTAGAAGAACAGACTTTTTTTTTTTTTTTTTTTTTTTGAGACAGAGTCTATGTTGCCCTGGGTAGAGTGCCTTGGCGTCACAGCTCACAGAAACCTCCAACTCTTGGGTTCAAGCGATTCTCTTGCCTCAACCTCCCAAATAGCTGGGACTATAGGCACCCACCGCAATGCCCAGCTATTTTTTGGTTGCAGTTGTCATTGTTGTTTAGCAGGCCCAGGCCGGGCTCGAACCCACCAGGTTCGGTGTATGTGGCCAGCGCCTTGCCTCAGCCTCCCAAATAGCTGGGACTCTAGGCACCCACCACAATGCCTGGCTAGTTTTTGGTTGCAGTTGTCATTGTTGTTTAGTAGGCCCAGGCCGGGCTCAAACCCACCAGGTTTGGTGTATGTGGCCCTACTCACTGAGCTACAGGTGCCAAGCCAGAGGAACAGACTTTTGAGAGGCTTCACAGTGAAAAGGAGACCAGGCAAAGCCTCTCCCGGGGTGCGTGTATCTTTTACCCCTAGGCGGTCCTTTGGGCAGGTGTTGTGGCTATGTATCAAGAGGCAAGTGTGCTGGCTGAGAACTGTTAGTCTTGTCATGGAATACAACATTTAACTCTCTACCACTATCCACAGGTACTTTGGACTTTCCCAGACAATTCTGAGCAGAAACAGGCCCATAAAGCATGCACTGACTACACTCTGAGAAGCCTCTTCCAGTTGATGGTTTTTGACAGTGTGACTTTTCTAAACCAGATGTGATGCTAATGAGAAAGCATCATGCTTTTCCTTTTTAAAATTTTATATTGTTACAAGACTCTTACAACAAGCACCTGCACATCATTCACCTAGATTCTACAATTGTTTTTTTTTTTTTTTTTGAGGCAGAGCCTCAAGCTGTCACCCTGGATAGAGTGCTGTGGCATCACAGCTCACAGCAACCTCCAATTCCTGGGCTCAAGCGAGGCTCCTGCTTCTACCTCCCAAGTAGCTGGGACTACAGGCACCCGCCACAACGCCCGGCCATTTTTTGGTTGCAGCCGTCGTTGTTTGGCGGGTCCGGGCTGGATTCGAACCCGCCAGCTCAGGTGTATGTGGCTGGCGCCTTAGCCCGTTGAGCCACAGGCGCCGAGCCGAGCCAGGTTCTACAATTGTTAACATTTTCCTACATTTTCTCTTTCACACATTATTACATTATTATATAGTTTGCTGAATTATTTGGGAATAAGTGGGAGACATAGCCTTTTATACCCACATACCTAAACACCTCAGCATGTATCTTCTAAGATCAAGGATATTCTTTAGGCACAAAACAAATATCAAGTTCAGGGAATTTAACATCCATACATTACTATTAATATACAGCCCACATTCTGTTTTGTTGAATTACATTTAGTTTTCTCAAATCAATGATAAAGTATAGATACTATGTGAGTATCTTAGTCCATTCAGGCTGCCATGACAAAATACCCATAAACTGAGTGGCTTACAAACAACAGAAATTTACTATTCACAGTTAAACTGAAGTCCAAGCAGATTCTCAGTCTCTTTCTAGTTCACAGACAGCATCTTCTCACTGTGTTTTCGTATGGTGGAAGGGGTGAACTAGCTCTCTGAGGTCTGTTAAGGGCACTAATCCCATTCATGAGTGTTCCATTCCCATGGCCTAATCACCCCCCAAAGGCTTCACCTCCTGATACTATCACCTTGGGGATTAGGTTGCAACATATGAATTTTGGGGGAAAATGCAGACATTCAGGTCATAATAGTAATCTATTTTATTTTATTTTATTTTATTTTTATTTGACAGAGTGTCCACTCAGTCACCCTGGGTAGAGTGCCATGGTGTCCTAGCTCACAGCAACCTCAAACTCTTGGGCTTAAGTGATCTTCTTGCCTCAGACTTTCGAGTAGCTGGGACTACAGGTGCACACCACAATGCCTGGCTAGCTTTTCTATTTTTAGTAGAGATGGGGTTTTGCTCTTGTTCAGGCTGGTCTTGAACTTGTTAGCTCAAGCAATCCACTTATTTCGGCCTCCCAGAGTGCTAGGATTACAGGTGTGAGCCACCATGCCTGGCAAACTTTCATTATTTTTGATGAAACTATTCCTCTTTTATTAATACTTTGGGAATTTTCTCTGATATTAACTTAGAATATGTCGGAAAAACATGAAGGCTGGATCTACAATAGGTAACTAATGCTTTTGCCTCAAAGTTCCATTCCCTACTTCAGTTTTGCCTGCCTACACAGCCAAGCAGAATGACAGCTCAATGACCATTGATCACAAGTTTTAGGGCCTCCTGTCAATCAGACAAGAAGCAAACATTTGGGGGAAATGGTGGGAATAAAAACCACCCTATACTGTCAGGCCATACAGTAACACAAACTCAGCATTTTCATAGCCAAGCTCCTCTCCACTGAGGAGACTGCATTTTGGCTAATAAGGGCTGCAGATCTAATCTCTCCAAACCCTTAAATTAAAAAGGGAGATTGAAGGCCATACTGAGACTCAAAGCATCTATGACCTGAGTGAGATTTATTTCCTTATCCAAGTATCTGTTGTCTCCAGGCACAGCCAAAGTGAACAAAGCAGATTTAGAACACAGTACATTCACACCACCTTAGTAGGTGCCTTCAGACTAACTAGCAGAGAACATGGTGCCTCCAGCCAGCACCTCTCCCTGACCACTCCTTGGGTTAACATCCACCAGATCCAGAAAAGATTAAAAAAAGCAAAAAACAAATGATTTTTAAAAGCAAAAAGTAGAGGTCACCAAGAGATTTTCTGGAACACATTAATCTCTGAAAAGTTTTTTTTCCTTCTGTTACTTAAATATAAAAATTAATTGTAACTCCCTGCAACTGCAGATAATGGAAGGTATAATATAGAACAAAAAGGATTCTGCAGGAATTTCCTGACAGGATTAGCTAGATAGCACAGGAAACTGCTCTCAGAAGGTACTCTGGTGTTTTGGAATGATGAGTCCTACACAGCAAAGATATTAAGAAAAACAGTTGGGGCGGCGCCTGTGGCTGTTCCAGTAGGGCACTGGCCCCATATACCGAAGGTGGTGGGTTTAAACCCAGCCTCGGCTGAACTGCAAAACAGAAAAATAGCCGGGTGTTGTGGCGGGTGCCTGTAGTCCCAGCTACTCAGGAGGCTGAGGCAAGAGAATCGCCTAAGCCCAGGAGTTGGAGGTTGCTGTGAGCTGTGTGACACCACGGCACTCTACTGAGGGTGATATGTGAGACTCTGTCACTAAAAAAAATCAAAATACTGTTTCAAAAAGTTTGCTGCAGGTCTCTAGGTTTCAAAGAGGTATATATTGTAATTCCTAGGTGCTGCTCTAAACCCGAGTAGGTATGATTTTGTTGCTGTTGTTGTTTTTGTTTTTGGAGAAAGGATCTTGCTCTGTCACACAGGCTAGAGTGTAGTGGAATCATTGCAGCCCACAGCAACCTCAAACTCCTGGGCTTAAGTGATCCTCCTGCCTCAGCCTCCCTTGTAGCTGGGACGACAGGTGAACACCACCACGCCCAGCTAATTTTTCTAATTTTTTGTAGAGGCAGGGTCTTGCTATGTTACCTCGGCTGGTCTTGAACTACTGACCTCATGCAATCCTCCTGCCTCAGCTTCTCAAAGTATTAGGATTACAGGTGTGAGTTGCCATGCACAGCCTGATTTTTTCTTTCTTTAAAATCCAGAGCACACTACTCTGGAGACTGAGGCAAAGAATCGCCTAAGCCCAGGAGTTGGAAGTTGCTGTGAGCTGTGTGATGCCACTGCACTCTATCGAGGGCGATAAAGTAAGACTCTGTCTCTACAAAAAAAAAAAAAAAAATCCAGTCCACAGATGTCATGAGTAGATGTGATTTTTAAATTATTGAGCTTCTGAAGTTGCAGGACCACATTTCATTCCCTGGAAATCAGAGCAGTTTTCACTGGATTTGGTGTCCTCTGTGGGCACATCTTAGTGTCCAGGCCTTATTCCATGGCAGCCCAACAGCTGGCTGGTAAAGAGTTCCACTACCAACTTTGGACAGGACATGGGTATGCCTATGAGTGTTGGGGAAACGAAGGATAGAGAATGGCCATACGGGAAGGATATGTGCAGGTTATAGCTATTTCAGCTCTTCTTTCAGCTACAGAGTGGTTGAACCTGTTAGATGTGAAGATTCTTTTCACCTTACTTTTGGTTCTTTGGTAAATAACCTTACTTTCCATAACTGAAAACAGAAACAGCCTGTACATGACTTTTTGTAAGTAAATTCATTAGAATAACAACTATACTTTGCACATAGGTGTTCTAATTGCAGATCCTAGGACAAAAGAAAAGTGGTGTCTGTAGCTATGAGGGAACATTGTGTTATACAGCTAGTGGCACCAAAGTCTAAATCAGCTAATCAGTCTTGGAAGACAGTTGTAAGACTGTTTCTACAGTCTCTGCACTCTGAGTTACCAACATATTAAGACATTCTAAAATTCTATAAAGGATTTATGAATATTCTGTGGGATTTCAGTAATTGTCCACATTTTTAGTATGAGGTATTCAGTTTGATTAGTCTGTTTTCTTCTTCTCTTAGGCATTCGGCACTCAAAAGCGTTATAGGACTTCAGTTGGTGAGGTATCTTAGAGTTGGAGACCCTCAGGAGCAAGCCCCTGGCCTAGAGGTATTTGTTTCAGGAGAAGGTACTTGGGTACATAAATACCTCCACATAGGACTGAGTAAGGTTCCAGATGTGGGATGGTACACCTTATGGGGCATCTATGGGTCAAGTTCCCAGTGGACTCTGAGAAAGGACCTGGGTTTCCGTTTGAGATGGCTGGTGTCCTTCCAGTGCTGAGGAGCTCCATGGAGGACTGTGCTCAGGAAAGCTTTCCGATCCCACTCTCAGGAAAGAGGAGGCCACATTGACTTGGGAGCCAACATAGAGGCTCCTACATCTGATCTTTGTAAGACTCCTGACATGAAAAGTAAACATTCACTGTGTGCACAAAGGGTATCAGCCTCATGTTATATTAAGCAGCAGAAACATCCCTGTGCCTGTTTTCAGAGGAAATGTGTCTGCTTCGACCAAATGTGCTGTGGGGGCAGCAAATGGACCCAGCTTCCAGTGGTGAAGGTGTGAGTGTGGGGATGATCCTCTGGTTAGAAATGTATTCTCTTGGCTGGGCATGGTGTGGGCTGAAGTAAAAATTGGGATTCTTTAGACAAAATGGATGTGTGGGGTATAGTTATACTAAAAATTATTTGTTCTTTATATAAAATTCAAGTTTAACTGGGAGCTTTGTATTTTTATTTGCCAGATTTGATAATTTAACATTGAAGGCGGTAGAAAGGAAATGGATTTTTGTACTGTCCCCCACTTCCCCACCTCTCATCCCCTTCTGGGGGGCTGGTTCTGACTGGCATTAGCTAAATAGATGGTAAAGTTGGTACGACTTTGGGTTGACTTGACTGGAGGTAGGAGAAAGATATAAGGGAAGGAGAAGTGGCAACAGGATAGATGGTGGTGCTATTGCCAGGATTACCTCTACCCCATGTGGCATCGTGTACAAAAAAGCAAGATGCACCTTTAAGTGGACACAGCCCTTGTGGATGCACCGGTGAGCCATGTGCAAGCTGGATTTTAGCCTTCGTTTATTCATTGTGCAGTGAATTTCTTACACAGCATTCACTGCAGCTCTGTGATAGTCACTGAAATAAGGAATTTCAGAGAAGTACAGGTATTCTGGGAAGAGGTCAAATTGGGCAAGTTGACTTTGAGGAACTTATGACATAATTGGAACTGTCTGTCAGTTCCTAGCCTAGGATGTAGTTGGGCATATAATTCTGGGGTCTGGGTATGTGTATGTGAAGAAAAGTCTCCTGTGAGAAATGGATATCACAAGCCTGTGCCATATAGATCCAAGGTCTAGCTATAAATTATACCATTAAAATATCCATCCCAAACTTTTTGAGTAATGAGCTCAAAAACATTCTTAAACCTTAGGACCTGAGAAGCAGCAAATTCTCTTTGGTAATACTTCCCTCCCTCAAGGCATGGTGGTCTCCCTAGAAATAACACCAACAAGGATGATTTCTTGAGAGAAAGATTACAAAGTAGAATTGGATTCAGCACAAGAAAGTATCAGTAAATGAAATCAAGACAATTTAGGTGATTAACCATATTTAGCAATACAATATGAAATACCAAGATTTAGGATGCTTGGAATTCCATTTTTTAGTAATTTGACATCAGCACATTAGCTTTTCCCAGTGCTGGCTGAGAAATTTCTAAATAGGAAGAAGGGTTTTAGGAGTGGTAATCTGCTAGAGGTTGGGGCTAGAAGGCTTGTCTTGAAATTGTACAGTCATGAACCACATAAAGATGTTTTGGTTAACAACAGACTACATACATGACAGTGGTCCCAATGAGATTATGACACCATATTTTTACTGTTCCTTTTTTATGTTTAGATACACAAATACTTACTACTGTGTTACAGTTGCCTGCAATATTCAGCACTGTAACATGCTGCATAGGTTTGCGACATAGGCGCAATAGGCTACATATAGTCTAGGTGTGAAGTAAGGTATGCTATTGAGGTTTGTGTGCGCATACACGATGGCGTTTGCACAACGATGAAACTGGCTAGTGATGATGCATTTCTCAGAATATGTCCCTGTCTTTGTGACACATGACTGTATTTGCAAAGCAGGACAGTATTTTTACTTAGATTCTATGTTTATTTGGGAAGGTTGGGGTGATTAACCCTTCTTCAGAACCATGCCTTGGTGTTGCCCCTAGTGTTAGTCCTCTCCTGTATAGTGTCTTGGCAGTAAAAAACTGGATGGGAGGGACACTAAAATTTGTATTCTTTTCCTGGCTAATTCTAGTCAGAATCAGCTCCCCAGAAGGGGATGAGAGGTGGGGAAGTGGGGGACAGTACAAAAATCCTGCTACCATCTCTGGGTACCCCTTTTTAAGTTGGGTGGACCTCCTACCTGTTTTTCCTGAGCCAGAGTTTCTCAAATTGTGTTTCCTGAGTGTCAATAGGTATTATAAGAAAAAAATGGTTTTCAAGGTCAAATTGGTTTGGAAATGCTATGTAGTAAGTCTTCACTTAAGGTCATTCATTGATAGGTTCTTAGAAGCTGAGACTTTAAAGGAAACAACATATAAGGAAACTAGTAAGTTCCTGGTTACAAAAACATCACCAAATAATGTCCGAAACACTTGGAATGACCCAAACACATTGAAATAAATGGGAGCTTATGCATACATTTAAGAAAGATTAATAAAAACAAGTAAGATGATTATTTACCCATTTATTCCAGTGAATGGTCTCAGGTGGCTAGAGTCTACCCCAGGAGCTCAGGCAGGACTCAGCCCAGGACAGGATGCTATCTCCTCACAGAGCATACTCACACACCCACCCTCAGAGTGGGACCGTGTAGACAGCCAATGAACCTAACATGCACATCTTGGGGATGTGGGAGGAAACCAGAGTATCTGGAGAAAATCCATGTAGACATGGGGAGAACGTGCCAATTTCATACAGATGGTGGCTCCAGTTAGGAATTGATACATGTTTTTTCTCATCAATATTATAACAAAATGACATCGAACTAAACAGGATCTTCTTTTTTTGAGGGGGGGGACTGAGTCTCACTATGTTGCCCTTGGTAGAGTACCATGGTGTCACAGCTCACAGCAACCTCAAACTCTTGGTTTGAGTGATTCTATTGCCTCAGCCTCTCAAGTAGCTGGGACTACAGGCACCCACCACAACGCCCGGCTATTTTTTTGTTGCAGTTGTCATTGTTGATTAAGCTGGTCTGGGCCAGATTCTAACCTGCCAGCCTTGGTGTATATGGCTGGTGCTGTACTATAGGCGCCGAGCCAGGATCTGCTGTTTTAACTAAAGAGTGTATTAGCTTCCTAGAGCATGTATAACAAAGTACCAAAAATTGATGGCTTACAAGAGAAATTTATTCTCTGTTAGTTGTAAAGGTTAGGAATTTAAAATCAAGGTGTCCACATGCTACTGCTTCTTGGAGACTTACAGGGAGAACATATTCCCTGCCTCTTTCTCAGCTTCTGGGGGCTGGCAGCAGTATTTGGCATTCTTTAACTTGTAGATGCAACACTCCAATCTCTGCCACCTTCGTCATTCACATGGTGTTCTTCCTGTATGTTTGTATCTCTTCTCATAAGGACACCAGTCATTGGATTCAGGGATGACCCTTTTCCAGTATGACTTCATTTTAACTTGATTATATATGCAAAAGCTCTATTTCCAAATGTAAGGTCACAGGTACCAGGGGTTAGTACTTCAACATACCCTATTTTTGGAGCCACAATTCACCCCCACAACAAGGAGAAACAAATTTCTTTATCTTATAGCTTCCTACAGGCTTTAATTTTGGTGATGCCTTATTAAAAAAATTCAAGTAATGATGAAAAACATTTCTTACATGGAGTATCCCATGCAACTGGTGTTCTGAGGAACGTTTGAAACGATGTTTACTCACCCAAGGAAACGACTCCTTGGATGAGTGAGGCAAAAATTAGCCCTCTTCTTACTAAGTCTCTATTTATAAGTGGCCATTAACCCATAGCTAAAGGTTCACAACGACTAACTGTACTATCTGGTTGCCTGTTGCTCACTGCTTATTATGGATGTCCCACTAGAGTGAGACAGTTCCTGGGGCCTCTTTTTATGGGCCCCCAGACCTGGCTGGTAAGGCTGGAGTGATATGTTGGGGAAGAATAGTCAACCCAGGCCATTCTGGAGAACATCATCTTCATATTCTGGTGTTTATGGCTATGGCACTTTGGTTTCAGACATTCTGGAACTTGCATGATGTTGCATTTCCTGATTCCTGAAAAAGGACATACTGGCTTGTTCAAAGGTGACTTGGGGGATAGTTAGCAGGCTCACTCTGTCCATATGGGTGGGCACAATTCCCATAGCAGACATGATAGATCTAATTTTCTTGTAGTGTGTCCTGTTCTCAGAACATCAATATTTTGTGACAATTTTCCAGCAGGCGGCATAACGTACCTTGAGGAAGAGGAATCTTTTTCTAGTTGCCACAAAGGTGACATATGATATAGAGGTAGCCCTGTGGGCAAAGGAAAAGCCATTATTATGAACTTGTAGAATGTTAGATTTGGAAGGGCTCTGAGAACTGATCCAACTCTGGATTTGTTAGGACTCTTGCCTGCAAGTATTAGAAACCCACCTCCAAATGGCACAAGCCAAAAGGGGAAGTCATCAGAAAACAAGAATAGAGATGCAGCTATGACTCAAATTTGTTCCAAAGACTCTGATGTGGCCAGGACCTACCTGTTTCTCTGAACTTTCATTTCTGTTCCTCAAATGCACCTGCAACCTGCTTTTTTTCTTAGTCTACTAGTCCAACACTTGGTGGTAGACAGCTCCTGGGTGTCATATAACAGAGGTTCAGCAGCTAGCAGGGAAACTGACCTTTTCTACGTCTCAGTGTTAAAATCTCTAGGGAGGAAGCTTAATTAATTCAGATCAATCAAATGGAGAGAGAGAGAGAGAGAGAGAGAGAGAGAGAGAGAGAGAGAGATAGATTGTGACCACAGCAACTGAGTGGATATTGTGGGGTAGGGTGGGCAGGTGGTAATGGTCACACATTCTACAAGGGAGAATTGCAAGCAGAGGTCCAGAGACAGAAAATGGCTTGTCACCAATTACACAGCTAGTTGACAGCAGAGGTAGGAGTAAATGAGTAGATGGTCAAGTCTGCATGCTCTTTATAATCTTACACTGCCTCTCTCTCAAAAGAATGTGATTTTATTGGTGTGATTTCCCACTTCAAGGTCAAAAAAAAATAACAAAAATAGAATCAGAAAGTTATTTAGTTCTTCCAGAAGAGGTGAGTGAAGAAATGAAGAAATATAAAGAGAAAGGCACTATATAAATACTAAGGACATTTCCTGATGCACTAAATATTTTCACACCTTCCAAGGCTGAAGTCAAGGACATATCTGGAACAGTGACAGAGACTGAGTAACTGAGAGATGGCATGGCAATCCCCATCTCCTTGGGTTTCAGTTATGTTTTATTAATCTGTTGCCTCCCAATTTATGAGGTAGGTATCGTTAGCTCTACTTTTCACACAAGGACGCTGACCTTCAGTAAGGTTTTTACCCAAGCTGCTCAGAGAGAACCAAGATTTCCACTCAACCATGGTTTGTCTAATACCAGTGCCTATCTTTCGTAATTCTTATTATTAATCCACACATACTGAATAGTGATGAATGAAAAACTCTGACGTGACATTTCTGGGAGTTTCTGCGACAAGCACTGATCACCCGGAGGGGGAGCGAAATTGGTGTTGCCCTCTTTGCAGTCACAGCTGCCGTTTCATGGGAGCAGGTACCTACCAGTTCCCGTGTGGTGTTTATTCTCTCCTTCAGGCCTCAGGACAATCCTAAGAGGTGGGTACTTTTACCTGTATTGTGTTTACAGGTAAGAAAAATAAACCCAAGCCATTCCCTTTTCCTGAGTATTCTGTGAATAAATTCCCATTAGTAAAATGCTTACTAAAATGCTAATTTAATAAATTAAAGCTTTCTTTGGACCCACTTGGGCGGAAACTACACGCGCAACGGTCCCACTCACTGCCACTTAGGGGACATCACGACCAATACCGTCCACTAGGCTCCCAGCCACAAACTCCAGGGTCTCGCGACAACCGTGGCTTTTTCCAATTTGTCTTGGACATGCGCGCGGCATAGGGCGCTCTGGCCAGAGTTGTTTGATGGTTTTCTGTCAGTCTTCCTACCTAGGAGCTCTGAGGCGCTCCCTTCCTCACAGCCACCCGAGATCTCGCGAGACTTGTAATTCCGCTTCCTCCGCCCCTTGCGCCTGCGCAGAGCTCTTAAAAGCAGAAGGTCGCGCTTGGAGGAAGTGGCGGATTTGGGTCCCGTGGCCGAATCGCCGTTACTTCTTCTCTGAAGCTCTTCTCGGCCGCTTGCCTAGACACCCGCCGCCAAGATGCCTCGAATTATGATCAAGGGGGGCGTGTGGAGGAATACCGAGGTGAGTCTCCTTTTCCCGCCGTCCGCTGCCCTCCTCCCTCCCTCTAGCAGCTTGTGCGCACGCGCGTGGAGGTCGGGGAGGCGAGGCGGCTGCCCTGCGGGGGTCTGCAGAGGTGGCTGCTGTGGGGCGGACCCTCGGGGCCTGTGAGGTGTCTCCGGCCCGGCGTTATGTGAGAGGGACCGTGATTTAACCACCTGACAGCTCAGCCCCGTACTTAGTGCCAGGCATTTGTGAGGCCCTTAGCAAAAATATGTTGTATTGAGCACGCGCCGTCCCTTTTCCCCAGAGGATCTTAGTGTGGCGATGAGAACATCAGCTGGAGTTGGTTTTCTGGGGCACCACCCTTTCTCAGGCCAGGGACCGCAACTTTCTTTGATATTCAAAAGAAATTGCTGTGGCCACAACTTTTTTTCTTCGTTGACTTCCTTGCTGAGGGGAAGCAGCTTGGGTGCCAGGTGCAAAGAGCCAGTTTATGCCCACACCTCTCTGGTTATCTGTTATCATAACCTGTTTGTCCTCCCGACAGATCCCAAGGTCTGCCTCTTCTTCCTGTCTTTGCCTGAATAGAAGCCAGATAGGACACAGTGCCTAGGTAGTCTCTGCTTCCAGAAATGTAGTGGATAATGACTGCCATTAGCTAAAGGGCAGTAGAGAGAGTAAAATAGAGATTAGATTTTAGTGCATTTTGTTTTCAGAGTGCACTGAATTTATTAGTTTCAAAGCACAGCTTATCTTTGCATGTTCATTTTCACCTCTTAGTATCTACCTGCCCATCCTTTAAACGTAATTCAGAAACACTTTTTTGGATCTTTGTGCATTCACCATGTTAAGAATTAGTTGCATATCCAGTGGTCTTGTATGTTTTTTCTTCCATTTGTTACAGCTTGTTTTGTCCTTTTGTAACTATGTGTTCTGTGTGATGCTGAGTAAAGTTTCTTAACCTCTCAAAGCCTCAATTTCCTCATTTTTCTAAATGGAGATAATACTTATCACTCTTGAGTATTAAATAATGTATTGAGAACAAAGTCAGACACAGTAGTTTATTTATTTATTTATTTTATTATTGAATCATAGCTGTGTACATTAGTGCAATCAAGGAGACACAGTAGTTTTTAAGGAAATGCTGGTTGTTTCCTCACCAGACAACATTGCAAGAGGACTGGTTCTTGGTATCCCTAGAACCTAGATCAGTAAACCAACAGGAAAGTAGGTTGCTTGGCATTTGTTTTCTGAGTGAATCTAGTGGCTATATACCTGCTTTATATACTTAGTTGAAAATGTGTTGTGGTTCAGTAGTATTGCAATAAAGTTACAAATAAAAGACAGTGAAAACTGCTTCACCTTGCACCGAGGGAACCAGGCTGTTTAAATTGTAGAAAAAATGACTTCAGAGGGACAGACAGATGTAGTCAGTTAACAGTAGGAGTCCTAGTGCAGTGGTCAAAAGCCCTGCTGTCTCCCCCAACTCCCTCCAAATCTGTTGAGTATGGGATGGGGTAGCTCAGTTATGAGGTGTATAGTTCAAGTCCAGTGTGGAAAAGTAAAATCCCCCAAGTGCATTCATCTGTGACTCTATCTGTGGTTTAGCTTCCCAGGCTACCCTGGGATTGGTGCATTCCATATTGTAGTGGGTACCTTGGTGAAATGGTATGTAGAAACTGGGGGAAACCAGACAGAGGGCTGATTGGTGGAGTAGGGGACAAATATTTAACATGTAAACTGCCATGTAAGTTGTATTTAACTTACTGAGTCCAGAGCCTCATGAAGCATATATAACTTGCACGTCTCTTGACCTGTGCAGATTGAATGAAACACTGTGGGCACAAGAAAAAATTATTTTTCCCAGTGTGGCAATCAATGTGTTAATTCTTAGGTAGACCTGAGATGTAGGTTCTTAGGTTATAGTTGGGATTAAAATGGCTAGAGACTTGGATTCAGTAGAGTTTCAAACTTGCTTCTTGAGGCTTGGATGTATCCTATTTTGAATCTTTTCCCCTAAGACCTGGTTCAAAGTAGGTATTCAGGAAATGTTTTTTGAGGGAATATATAAATGAATGATTATACTTTTTTTTTTTTTTTTTTAGCTATACCTTTTTGAAGTGGATAGCCACACATTAAATACTTTTTCTTAACCTCAATCATAAACTAGGCTTTCTCTCACATCAGGTTGTTCTCATTCCTGATTTATTGGTACATGGCATAGGGGAGGGTAAGATGTCCCTAGGAATTTCTTCTTAATTTTTTGAATTTTGCTAATTCATGTTTGCTGTTTATTATTATAGTTAATAAGGTTTTCGTCCTTTTTTTTTTTTATCTCAGGGAGTGTGCGTGTGTTATCTCTGTCTCTCTATAGCAGTGGTTCTCAACCTGTGGGTTGCGACCTCTTTGTAACAATGAAAATAGATCCTGCATATCAGATATTTATATTACGATTCATAACAGAGGCAAAATTACAGTTAGGAAGTAGAAACAAAAATAATTTTATGGTTGGGGGGTCACCACAACATGAGGAACTGTATTAAAGGGTTGTGGCATTAGTAGGCGTTAGGAAGGTTGAGAACCACTGCTCTATAGCAATCCTATCAGAGTTAATTTAAATTTTTGTCTTTTCTTACTTGAAATTTTGTGATTGAATATACTCTTTTTCTTTGACAATTTATTTTTAGGATGAAATTTTGAAAGCTGCGGTAATGAAATATGGGAAAAACCAGTGGTCTAGGATTGCCTCACTGTTGCATAGAAAATCAGCAAAGCAGTGCAAAGCCAGATGGTATGTACTGGTTAATAAGTGGAAAACAGAAAATTACCTTAATTATGAGGAGGAAACTGTCAGCTTTTTGATGCTTATAAAGGAAAGGAGACATTGTGTTATAACAAAAAGTATGGAGTGGGAGATGGGAATTTGCTTTTTGACTTAGTGTCACTTGCTGTCTATGTAATCTTAGACAAGCCATTTTTCTGTCCCCTTTCCTCTGCCCTTGTTTTCTCTCAATTAGGAATATAGTACTTGGCTCTAACTGATAAAGACAGGAGGCTCCATCTAAAAGAGTTACTGTATTGGAGAGTACTTTGTGAAGTATAAAGTCTACTTCAGGGACAAATGATTCCTGGATTATAGATAAACTGTGTTCTAAAAGTTTATAAGTTGCTGGGGGTTTTTTTGTTGTTGTTTCGGTTTTTTTAGAGATAATGTTTTCTTCTGTCCCTCAGGCTAGAGTAGTGGCACCATGATAGCTCACTATAACCTTAAACTCTGGGCTCAAGTGATTTTCCTATCTCAGCCTCCTGAGAAGTTAGAACTGTGGGTGTATGCACCATGCCTAATTTTTTAATTTTAATTTTTGCAAAGATGAGGTTTTGCTTATTGGCCAGGCTAGTCTCAGAAGGACTCTGAGCTTCAAGTGATCCTCCCTGCCTTGGCCTGCCAATGTGCTGAGGTTATGGGCATGAGCCACTGTGCCTGACCAAGTTGACTGTGTTAGAACTTAACTTCCCAAAGAAATAAATGATAAATAAAGGTTAACTTTTTAGAAGAGCCCACAGTAATTGAGTTTCCTCATAATTTGAGTGAAAATATTATGTATTTGCTACCTTAAAATAAAGTGTAAGCCAACACCTACACTTAATGGTCTCACCTTTTAAGTCACAGGGTAGTGGATATACTATTTACAGGTGTTCTTGGCATGAGGATCTAGGAATATACTTTGGATTGTGTAAGAATTGCCTAATTTCCTAGGCATGTGAATAGGGGAAAGGATCAGAATGTAGAAATTGGATTCTAGGCTCGGCCCCTGTGGCTCAACGGGCTAAGGCGCCAGCCACGTACACCTGAGCTGGCGGGTTTGAATCCAGCCCGGACCCGCCAAACAACAAGAACGGCTGCAACCAAAAAATGGCCGGGCGTTGTGGCGGGCGCTTCTAGTCCCAGCTACTTGGGAGGCGGAGGCAAGAGACTCGCTTGAGCCCAGGAATTGGAGGTTGCTGTGAGCTGTGATGCCACGGCACTCTACCCAGGGCGACAGCTTGAGGCTCTGTCT
>CAUYRH010113030.1:0-14014 GCA_963574655.1 Perodicticus potto | reverse complement strand
TGAGGAGCCAGAGTCTAACGTTGAGCGGTGACGCAGGTTCACCGGGCGGTGAGCGGGCACACCAGCTGCTACCAGGCCGTTTACGATGGAAAGAGGAAAGGGACTTGGCCACCCCAGAAACCCGTCTCAAGAAACCGACTACAGCGGTGAGCTCCCCTCCTCCAGCCACAGGATCAAAGCCTGATTCTCCAGCAGCATCCATCCCCTCCAGCACCATCTCGGCCATCACCTTCTGATTAATGGCAGCCTCCTTCTTGCCTCAGAAATGCCCCTTCCAGGAAGCAAGACACTGAAGCAACATTAGGCGAGTGTTAGCTTTTAATACATAGTTGTTTTTTTTTTTAATTTCTCCTATCTAAACTTTTCATATGAGTTTGTTTTTATGTTCTGTTTGAATTAAAAGAGCACAATAGTATTATAATGTTCCTTCTCCCCCCAAATATTATAGCACAAGCTATTATTATTACTACAGTATTACACTGTATTATTATTGCCACATGAGCTATTACAGCATTGCTATTATGATTATTATTACCATATATGATGCACTGTCCATCAGGGACCCAAGTTACATCCAAATCCGACCTGAACACATTCTCAGGAACACAATTTTCTGCAATCTGGGACTGCCTGTATATTATTTATGTCTTCTGATGATGATGCTAGAGGATTCTCACAGATGAATCTTGAAAATTTTACAGTTTCCATAACAATTCCTTCTTTCCGCCAAATCTGCTAACAGGATCTCAGGGCAAATAAAGGAAGATACTTCTGAGTTATAATCTAATACTTAAAGATAAAGATGCTTTCCAGTCTGTTTGAAGGAAAATTGTAATAAGGTAAATACCACTCAGATGCCTACAAATACTATTGTTCACCCTTTCAGAACATCTCAGATTTGAAACACAATATGGCAGTTTCTTGAAGTTGGAAGTTTGCCGTAAAATGCTCCACTTGAAGCATTTTCACCTGCAGTTTTTCAGAAGTGTTAAATAAACCCATTGAGTACTCTTGTTCAAAAGGAATTGGATATTTCAGCTTCATTTACAAATTCATTTGTGCCCTTTGATAGTCTTCTTGATGAAAAGGGAGTCCTGAACCTCTCAGTCATCTCAGGACCCCTGATATCTCCCCTAAAAAGAAAAAGAGTTGAGGATGGGAGAAGTCTCCCATCGTCCACTAGGACTCCTGCCTCTGTGGGTTTAGTCCCTTGTGTTCTGGCCTTTGGTCCTTTTCCAAACACATGCCAGAAGATATATACTAAATCAAACTAACAGATTTGGTCTATGTCAGAATCAGTAGTTTACAATCTTCCAGTGAAGCATTTCCTGTCTACGGAGAAGAAAAAAACTGGGGAACACAAATTGCTCCTTAAATACCAGCAAAGTAAGCAACTTCATGCATTTGTTCTTAAGTCTTGAAAAGAGCTGTAATCTCAGGACACTTTGTGCCTTCTCATGCTTCTCCTCTGGACATGTGTCCAACCTGTACCACCTCCTCCCTTCCACAGTCCATGTCCATATGCTATGGTTTGAATGTTTGTCCTCCCAAAAAACTCATGTTGAAACTTAATCCCCAACATGGTAGTATTGAGAGCTGGGGCCTTTAAGATGTGATTGGGTCATGAGGGCTCTGCCCTTACTAATGAATGAATCCATTCGTGGATTAATGGGCTATCGTGGGAATGGGACTGGTGACTTTATAAGAAGAGGAAGAGAGACATGAGCTAGCATGTTCAGCCGCCTCACCATCTGATGCCTCATGCTTCTCTGGGACATTGTAGAGAGTCCCCACCAGCAAGATCCTCACCAGATGTGGCCTCCATAACTATAAGAAATAAATTCCTTTTCTTTATCAGTATCAGTTTCACATATTGTCACCAGCAACTCAAAATAGACTAAGACACCATCCATTCCATCCATAGGAGAATCTCTCTGCAGTTCCCAGAATAGACCATGCTCTCCCCTTACCTTGCTGCACGTGCAGCCCCCTCTATTGGGAACATCCTCTTATTCCTAGTTAATGCCTATCCCTCTTTGAGGACTCTTTCACGGAGCCTTTCTGGGTCCCCACAATCTAGATTCAATGCCCCGCTTGTGTATCCTCAGAGCAATTTGGCCTTATGTCTGCTAGTGGTCATTGTGCTTACTACCACTTTTTCCTCCTGAGCATACAGCTAGACTACATTTTCCAGTGTCCCTTGTGGTTAACTGGTGTCATATGAATAGAAGTGATGTGTTTCACTTACATGAAGGATAATTGTATCTTCTCCAGTCTTTCTTCTCTTTAACCACTGGCTAAAAGAAGAAAACTCCCTAGGCTAGAGAGGACAGTGGAGCCACACAAGGAAGGCATCTCGGCCTCTGAACAACAAGGAAAATGGCACAACCATGAATTCCCACCTGGACGGTGGGATGAGTGAGATTCACTGGGTCTTTGTTACAGCACCTCGCCCACTCTGCATGGCATTGCATTTGCAGGTTTCTGTCCCACTAGGCTGTGGCCTTCTTGGTCTCATCTCCAGATCCTCAGTGATCAGTTACACAGTAAGGGCACATTAAATATCTGTGTGGACACAAGCACAGCAAAAATACATTTCCTGGGAACACAATTAGCCTTTGCTTTGAACTAGCTGAGACTCCAGATAAGGCAGTTTGCCTCTCTATACCACAGTTCTTTGACTATAAGGTTGGCTAGTCAGTAGTTCAGCGTCACCTGGAGGGTGCGATAACACACAGGTTGCCAGGTCCCACTCCCAGGGTTTCTGATTCAATTAGTTGGTGGGGTAAGGGCTATGGGTGGGGGTGGAAGTGGGGGTGGCAAGAATTTTCATTTCTAATAAGTTTCCCAATGATGCTGCTACTAGTGGTCTGGGGGGCCACGCTTTGAGAACCACTTGCCTAGATGAGCTCAGATCTCTTTTATCGCGAAAGCAAATGACCTAGTGATCCTCATCAATACTTGGAAACAAGGCCTGGTGACGTCCAGTGTCCAAGCTGTGGGTCTAATGATTGATGATCTTTCCAGGGTTAGTTTGTTCTCTGAAACTACTAGATTGGACATATCCTGTGTGTAGCCCACCATTTGCATTCACAATATGGAATAAAACCCCCAACCCGATAGGAGACTGGTGCCTCCTGAAATTACTTAAACTTTAAATGTAAGAAACTGTAACTGGGGTGCCAGATTACATGGTTGGGATTTGAAGCCAAGTCTTTCTGATCCTTCCCTTGAGTCAGGGTCTTGCTCTGTTGCCCTGACTAGAATGCAGTGGTATCATCACAGCACACAGCAACTTCAAACTCCGGCACTCAAGTGATCCTCCTGCTTCAGCCTCCCAAGTAGCTAGGATTACAGGTGCATGCCATGTGCCTGGCTAATTCTTACATTTTTTGTAGAGACAAGGTTTTGTACTGACTATGTTGCCCAGGCTTGTCTCGAACTACTGGCCTGAAGTAGTCCTGCCTCAACCTCCCAAAGTGCTGGGATTATAGGCATGAGACACCATGCCCAGCTGAATGGAACACTTTTTAACTAAAAGAACTCTGATGAGATAAATAACCTGGCCCTGCATTATGCCAAGTTCTCAATTTAGTGGATCCTTAAACTGTGCAATGAGTTACCCATGCTATCCCAGGGTTGCCAAGTGTTTACTGTGTGCAGGTATTTAAGGACCTGTCTCTAATCACCAGGGGGTGAAAATAACCAAATCTCAGACTTTGGTTTAATTGGGAAGACCTCCAACTCATTTTCACATCACATTTCACATTAAATGCACATGAAACCAAAGAATATCGAAACCACAGAATATTGACACCAAGATTCCATAAAAGCCACATTTAGTTATCATACGTTTATTTTTAACATAGCACCCCAGTTTCACATCATGTATATTTCCCAAAATTGGAGATCCTTATCCTACTATGTTCTTCACAGACTTCAACAAGTGTGAAAAAGAGGCAGTAAGGTTAGCTTGAGTCTACAAGTTACAATCCAAATATAGGACACTTTCAGGGATTTATGTTTAAGGTCAATATACATAATGTGCCAAAGGCTTAGCAAATGAATGAGGCTCTGGTTGAGTAAAATGTTAGCACAACTTGTTAGCACATTACCACAAAAAGACAAGGCATCAAATATATACTTTGCTGTTACACTTTTACTGATCGATGTACCTATAGTGAAAAAATATACATTTTTACTTTCAAGGTTAAAATAGACCATCAGCACATTATCTCTCTGCCAACAGCTGTGAGGACTAAAGTGGCTCTTCTTGCCTCAGGCTCACTTGAACACTTTATTTGTGCTGAAGACAAAAAGGATGGCAGTGTTAAAGAAAAGGTTATACCTGGTTCCCAAGATAGATGCAATTGACACTCTCATACAAGTTGACTTAAAACAAAACTAACACAACTCAGTTGATCCAATCTCCACACCATGGGGTTATCACATCAACTGTTCCAGTCTCACAGCGGAGCTCCCTTAAGGAACTTTAGATTTAGTCCTGTTGTCCAAGAGGAACTGATATCTAAAAGTTCCTCATTATAGTCCCCAAATTCCGATTTAAGTCCTCCTGAAGTCTGGTGTCCTCTGATCTTCAGAGTCATAAACTCACTTTCTCTAACCTTCCAGGGCCATAAAATTAGCTAACAGCAAGACAGGAGGATTCAGAAAACATGAAAAATAAGTATTCCCCAATTGCTGACAATAGATCAAGGCTTCTGTAATTAGAACAAGTCCTGTCTTATTGAAACCCTGCAATACCTCTGAGAAGAGGTTCCTTTACGATCACATGTGTTAGGAAATGTAGAAAATCACTATACAAGCATAAAGCAACTATATGCCTGGGGTGTCTTGCTCACACTAACAGACTGGCTGCCTCAGAGCATGTGGGTAAGGCAGCCCCCCACCAAAGCCTATATATTTAGGGGAAGTGCTAGCAGCTCTTAGAATCTGCATTCCTTTTGAAGTCTGGCCCTTCTTATCTGCTGCTCTTGGGAGGTTCACATAACTAGATGCATTTCTCCTTAAAAACAAGCAAAGCAGGGTGGCTCACAGAGTGATACTCACATTCAAACTGCCATCAATGACTGATCTGTCAGAGTTGGTAAGCAACCTCCCTTAACCTATGCCATGGGAGAAGCAAGACATGCCAGTTGAGGGCTCCCTAGAACCAAATCCCCACTTCTTACTAGGAGTGGGGATTGAGTCATGAGGCCAAGGAAAGCCCTAACAAAACATCCATAATGAAAATACAAGTTCAACTGATCCTTTGAAATCATTTTTAAAAGAGCACACTGGAAACGCAGTAAACCAGTTGGAAAGAGAAGCCAAAGTTACTAGGGTTCTATTTAAATAGAGAGAGAAAAGGCTTCTTTTTTTTTTTTTTTTGTAGAGACAGAGTCTCACTTTATCGCCCTGGGTAGAGTGCCGTGGCGTCACACAGCTCACAGCAACCTCCAACTCCTGGCCTTAGGCGATTCTCTTGCCTCAGCCTCCTGAGTAGCTGGGACTACAGGCGCCCACCACAGCGCCCAGCTATTTTTTTGTTTTGCAGTTTGGCCAAGGCTGGGTTTGAACCCGCCACCTTTGGTACAAGGGGCCGGTGCCCTACCCACTGCGCCACAGGCACTGCCCCAGGAAAAGGCTTCTTAACTGCCATTTCATTTTGTTCACATTCATAATGTTCAGACCACAATCTAATGAGCCAAACTTGTCAATAACATGGGAGAATCTGCCTGTTCTAGTAAATTACATTTTTTTAAACACTTTATAAATCGCATCCCCTTGGTGGTATCTAGTCGGAAGGTGTGATTCTAGTTTATATTGAACAAATATTTTTAGCTCTAAGGTATTATGCTGCAATTGAAATCTTTCCAAGTACTGCTTAAAAGAAGGCATTTGCAAATGTCTGCCTTAATTGCAAAGAACACATCAATTTCAGATATTACCTTATTGATCTTCTGAGTACACATCTATTATTACAACGGCTGTGAGAGCATGTAAGAAACAGACAAGTATCACTTAGAAACATACTATAGAATCAAATCACATCTGAAGAGAAGAATGCTTTATGATAGTTCAGACACTGGTAGGAAATCAAAGGAAAATTCATGTTTTTGATTACTCGCCCTAAAATATGCTGAAATTGAACATTTGTGACCCAAGGAACCAAAGCTATATTGAAGAAAACGATAACTTACTACATATTGAGTTCATTTTAATCACAGTAGTCTATTTTAAAAACAAAACCCCATAAGGAATACAGGAATGGAATGCACTGAAAGCAACAGCTGTCAAAAGTTCTGCCAAGAAACTTAGAGCAACTTATTGCATCATGAAAGGTGAGGTGGTTCAGAAGAACAAATAGTTCAATCATATTCTTTTCCTTCAGCTTTTATTTTTCACTTCAGTCCAGGAGAAATTTCTAGATCTAAACCCTCAAAAACATGTTTTCATATTTCAAGACTAATTAAATCAATGAAATTCAATGTGACAAATAGGAAAAAAAAAAACCCTTCTCATCTATTTTTAGCACTGATAGAGGGTGGAAGTCCTAACTCGGAACCCATAAAGATCTGCCACTAGCTACCTCTTTCTATGGATTCTCAGGTCAAGCATTTCTGTTTCTTATGGCATTGGTTTCCCCACAAGCAAACTGCAGGGGATGAATACCAGTCCTGCGCAGTTCTGATACCTTACTTTCCAATGATGGGCACAGCTTACAGCTAAACTACTCTTCTCCCAATCAGGTCCAAACACTGTTAATATCTGTGAAACAGATACTTCCACATAAGGCAAATATCTGCCTTTATTACAACACACACACTCATTCCAGATATCTACCTTTTGGTTTTGCTTCAATGTTTGCTGGACAGGAAGTTGGCAAAAGCAATATGCCACATACGAGAGATGCTGAGCTCCTACTGTGCTTTCATCTGTGGGACTGTAGAATCCCACTAGGGGAAGACCACTTAATAAGAAGGTAACTCAACCCCCACAGACGGGAGCAACATTGACCTTCTGTCTATACAATCCTCCCCAAAGAGCAGGTCTAAGTTTAGAGTTGTTTCACAGTGGAGGTATAATGGTGATTTCAATAACACAGCTTCCCTATAAATCACATTAAAGCAGTGGTTCTCAACCTTCCCAATGCCGCAATGTATTTTCATTGTTACAAAGGGGTCGCAACCCACAGGTTGAGAACTGCTGCATTAAAGGCTCACAGAAACATCATCAGGCATAATAACCTTAAATTAAAAGGGCACAGCCTAAGACAACAGAGAAATAGAAGATGAGCACTAGTTAGGTAATAACATAATAGTTATGGTTGGTGCATGCGTCTGCTTATATACACACACAAATACATGTTTCTTAAAAATCTACTTCTAAGCAACTAAGAAATTGTAGTCACAATTAAGTCCTGTCAAGAAGATTGGGTATAGACAGTATTGGTGTGTGCTTTAATGCAATGCCTATCTTAAACTATTGGTAAGACAATGAAACTCAGGGGACTTTGATTGTCCAATGCGAGTGTTTTCCTTTAATGAAAACCAAGCCAACTAAACAAAACCCCAACATCCTGATTTGGCTAACCCAGGCATTGACTTCACGGGGAAGAAAAAGCATGTCAATATTTTTAAAATGCATAGTGTATACTAACATTCCTTAGTTCATACGTCTTGTTAATGGATATGAAGTGCTATCCCAAGTGAGTGCATGTGTTCTAGAAGATTATGAGATAAAGTGCATATGCTAGTCTTCCCCGGAAAGCCAAGTGCACTGTGAAATGTCTGCAATAAGAACACTGCTGAGAACATGTGTTGCAGCTCCCAGATCTCAGGACATGGGGAAAGAGATTACCTAAAAATCGCACCGACCCATCTTAGGAAGGGTTTAAACGCACACTCAATTCTTCCCCGACAAGAACAAAAAGGGCAACCAAAAGGGAAGATAAAAGAAAACAGAGAAATGGTTCAAGTTTCACGATTTTCAAAATCAAATCAATTCAACATGCATGGAATAGATTCATAATTTGTTTTTCTTTGGAAAAACATCATCTGTTTGTGCCTTTCTCCTCTGCTGTTAAGCTGTTGATAAAGCTTACCAATGGAATGAGGAAGCATTAAGTAAATGCCTACTTCTTCTGCAAGCTATCAGCTTTACTGCAATCAAAGGTTTAATCCCACATACTGCAAACTATCTAAACTGCTCCAAAAAGGACCCTAGGCACACCCTGCCCCACTAACTTAAAAAGGGGGAAATTAGCAAAATGCATGACAGACAGTATTTCTTGCCATTAGTCTTTTTTTTTGAGACAGAGTCTCACTATGTCACCCTCGGTAGAGTGCTGTGGTGTCACAGCTCACAGCAACCTCCAACTCTTGGGCTTAAGCAATTCTCTTGCCTCAGCCTCCCAAGTAGCTGAAACTACAGGCACCCGCCATAGCACTCAGCTATTTTTTGTTGCAGTTGCCATTGTTGTTTGGCAGGCCTGGGCCAGGTTCAAACCCGCCAGCCTCAGTGTATGTGGCTGGCGCCGCCACCACTGTGCTACAGGCACCAAGCCATATCTTTGTTGTTGTTGCTGTTGTTGCAGCTGTCATTGTTGTTTAACTGGCCCAGGCTGAGTTTGAACCTGCCAGCCTGGGTGTATGTGGCCAGCACCCTACCCACTGAGCTATAGGCACCGCCCCACCATTAATCTCTTAAAGTGATGTTAAAGCTGGCATGCCTTCTGAGGGCCAGTGACCCTGTGACCCTATGTTCCCACTTTCACCTTGGGCTTTCAGAAGAAGCAATAGCTACTTAAATCGAGCTTTTTTACATTACCTTCATTGGAGTTAGTTGGGCTCCTCTGAACCTGATATAAACCAATCATTTCCCAGGGGTATACTTCACAGAGAACAAAACAGTCATACATCCACCATGAAGACCGCTTCCTTTCATTATTTCTTTATACCCAATACATTTGTAGTCCAAGTTGATGAAAATAACTACCAGAGATTGTTAAATTGAAGGTAACATCTATCTCCCTTTCTTCCCCAGTTTGGATGCCTGGGTTCAAAGAACAAGTGTTATCCAATCCAAACAGTCTCATCTGCCTTTCATATTTGATGGGTTTCCAAACTCATGCATTTACATATATGTTATCCCATGCAGGATAAAAGTAAAGATCTGCAACTATTTATTTAATTTGATCGGGTGAGGCAGTTAAAGCAGATTGCTTTTGCCCAAAAATTTACATGAAAAGGATTGAGTTATCTGGGTTGATGCCCTACGTTGGCCAAGTTAAATAGCTCACTGCCAAAACCTCCACTTTACAGAAGTGTAAAGACCCAGTAAGTCTTTGACATTCAATAGAAAACAACAGTCATGTATTATTTATAGCTAGATATAATATCAAAATGGCACTAGAGAAGCAATTTTTGGCATATAGTGGTGGAGGGCACAGCGCCAGTCTAAATCTGATGCTTTCATTTTATTTTAGCTTTTGTTTTTATTATCATCATGCCAAAGACTATCCAGTTGGAATCCTAATTATTCAGGAAACCAACCTACTGTATGTGATATACATACAAAAATAAAACAAGCATCCTGAAGGTACTTGGTTATAAGGTTTTGTACAAATCATAAATTCCTTAAATAAATAATGCTCAATTATTTTTATTTGCTAGAAGACTGAGTTTTGGTAAGGAGCAGCATCTAACACCTTGAGGAAGTGCTTAAGAATGGAGAGAGATTCTACTGATAATTACAATTTCAAGTGTGATAATTAGTTGAAGTATTTTCCACCACAGTAAAATGTACAAGGGAAAAGGTCATATGGATTATATTCCACTGCTCACAGCTTTTGACACAATCAAACATCTATGACAAGTAGTGGGGTTCAAACATTCAAATGAGAAAGAAAGATCTTGGCAGATGAGGTCATTCACTGTCACTTGACTCATAGGTGTTACAACACGGTGACTGGACGAAGTTGTTCCAGTTGGTTTTCTAATGCAATCCGTTCTTGATGAACCTCCTAAATTGAACAAAACAGAAAGAAAGGAAACAAAAAAGGAAAGGGGTCATTGCCAGGGTTCATTCCTACTTCATCAAATATTAAAAGAAAACTTACAACTGGCCCCATAAACACTTAAGTGCTTTATAACTCAAGAACAGGTAGAGTGGAAGTCATCAGATTTAAAGTTGGTGACCAAACAAAGGGGGGTTCACAATTTGTAATCTCTCAACTCCTTTCTGAAGATGAACTGAAACTGACTGACCTCTCTCTACTGCTCCACCTTAGTCTCATCCTGTTCTAACAGGATTAGTAGCTGACGGAGAATGACATTAAAAATTAAAATATTGTTTGAGAGAGGGCAGAAAGCAAAAGCAGATTCCCAATACTGAGGGGTGAGCCATCAGGACTAAATTTCTAGCTGATATCTCTGGCTTCTAATCCAGCACCACACTCAGTCAGTCTGAGGAATGAAAAGGTACACTGGTCATCCCTCCACCAAAGTCCCATCCAGGTTCCTACACAAAATGTGGCACAAGGTGGCAGCGCCTATAGCTCAGTGGGTAGGGTGCCGGCCACATACACCCAGACTGGTGGGTTCAAATCCGGCCAGGGCCCGCTAAACGACAATAACAGCTGCAACAAAAAAAATAGCTGGGCATTGTGGCAGGCACCTATAGTCCCAGCCACTTGGGAGGCTGAGGCAAGAGAACTACTTAAGCCCAAGAGTTTGAGGTTGCTGTGAGCTGTGATGCAACGGCACTCTACCGAGGGTGACATGGTGAGATTTTGTCTCAAAAAAAAAAAAAATGTGGCACAAAGTGTGACATCTGAATGAAAGGCAGAAGAGAAGATGAGCAACTGCTATTTCAACTGAACTCAAACTTTCATGCCTAAAACATTTTTTGGTAGGGAAAGAGGGATGCATAAAGGCATTCAAGTAGAATTAGTCAAGGTGGGAAAGAATTCTGTACAAAGGGTCAATTCTGAGATGCTCCAGAAGAACCAACATGCTATAGTCAGTAAGGAACTTAACAAGTATTTATTCACCCACCTTCCTGTCCACCCAACCAATAATCCCTGAGTAATCTATCTACTGTACACCAAATACCGCTCTAGCTGTGATGGTATCAGCAAAGAACAAGACAGATCTGACCAGTGCCCTCATATGGCTTATAGTCAAATGGTTAGGGAAAGATAATAAAGTTAATGAACAAGATACTTCCAGAAGACAATAAGTATGATGATGTCATAGAGAATAACAGAGGGGACTGTAGAAGAAAGCAGAGAGGGTGATCAGGGAAGTCTTCTGTAAGGTGATGCTGCTTGAGCAGAGATTTGAATGAAGTGAGAAGTGGGCAATATAAAGATATGGGGGAAGGCTATTTAGAGAGACAACATGGCAACTGCAAAGGCCCTGAGAGAGGGAATAAGCTTGGTAGGTTTGATGAACAGAAAGGCCCATGACTAGAGAAGAGGTAGCAAGGAAGACAGGGAAGGAGATAAAGTCAGAGATTTAGGCAGGAGCCAGATCACAGAGGGCTTTGTGGGGCAGAGGAAGGACTGTGGACTTCAAAGTGTGGGGAAATGGCACTGAGGGCTTCTGATCAGGAAAAGAACATGATCCAATTTATAATTTGAAATTTTCATTCTAGTTACCACGTAGACAGTATATTATAGCAGGGCACAAGTGGAAACAGGGGAGCAACTAGAAAGTTACTGGATGGACCCAGGTGAGAAATGAAAATGGCTCCACTCAGGGTAGGAGCCATAGAGATGAAGAGAAGTAGATTAATTCTGGATATATTTTGAATCTATAACTGATAGGACTTGCTGATGAAGTTGATATAGGAGAGAAGGAAAATTTAAAAATGACTTCTGGGATTTGAGAAGTAAGAAAAAAGGCTGGGTTCAGTGGCTTACACCTGTAATCCCAGAACTCTGGGAGGCCGAGATGGGTAGACTGCTTGAGCTCAGGAGTTTGAGACCAGCCTGAACAACAGCAAGACCCTGTTTCTACTAAAAATAGAAAAACTAGCCAGGCATTGTGGGGAATGACTGTAGTCCTAACTACTCAGGAGGCTGAGGCTAGAAGATTGCTTGAGCCCCAGAGTTTGAAGTTGCTGTGAGCTATGACACCACAGGGCTCTACCTAGGGTAACAGAGTTAGCCTGTGTCAAGAAAGGAAAGGAAAGGAAAAAGGAAAGGAAAAAGGAAAGGAGAAAGGAAAGGAAAAAGGAAAGGAGAAAGGAAAGGAAAGGAAAGGAAAGGAGAAGGGGAGGAGAAGGGGAGGAGGTAGGGGAGGGAAGGAGAAAAGGAAATCAGGAGGGGAAGAAGGAAGGAAGGAAATGGGTGGCTGGTAGTGATATTGAGAACAAGATGATTAGATAAAAAATAGGTATTTCAAAGAGAGAGTTGGGAATTAATTATCTGAGATGTATATTAGATATCTAAGGAGAAAACGTTGAGTAAGGAGTTATATGTGCATGTTTAATGCTCAGAGGAAAGAGGAGTAGGGTTTGAGTCATAAAGTTTGGTTTCACTAGCTTATAGATGGTCTTCAAAGCCATGGGACTGTATAATATCATCAAGCAAAACAGTACAGAGATTTCAGGGAAAGAAAGAAGAGTGACCATAGGTGCCATATGCCCTCCTGTAGTTCCATTAAAACAGTAAAGAAACTTTTTCAAAATCATAGACTCACAAGGCAGGGAAAAACAAATTGAAGGGATGGTAACAATAAAATTTGTAAGCTAAAAGGCAAACTGATAAATGGTAAATGTTTTAGCAAATCCAGGAAAACAAATGTGGAGATTCTGCCAAGTGCTTAGTATGTCAATTCCAAGTATGCATTCCAGAGCTAGGGAAATAACCACAGGGTGGGTTTGAGAATCCACTGGGCCCACTGGGAGACGGACCTAAGCTAAAACTCCATTATCACCTTACTTCCATATGCTCCTACTCTGACTGATGGGCCACAGTGACACTGTGTATCGTGTGTCTGTTCGGAGCCAGCAAAGTTCTGATTATTTCCCTTCCCTCAATGCATGGTCACTCTGGTAAATGGCCCCAGGCCCCTTTGAGAAAGGCTAGAAGATTTACAATATAAATTTTTGACAGCATAGTGGGGCCCTTCACTCAAAAGGTTCTGGGTCTATAAACTGGCTTAGTCTGAGTATTAATTGAGGATCTATTACTAGAGTTGTGTTTCAATAATTCTTCAGACTTCTGTGCACCAGACCTAGAACTTTCCCACTCACACAAATCAAATAAAGAAAACTTAATCATGAGCTAAGCATGAAGAAAAAAATAAGAAGCAATCTGACTTTCCCCAGGAGAATTCCTGAAAGAGTTAAACTGGCAGCACCAGATACCTATGAAAGTGGGATGGGGGACCAGCTAAAATAAGGTTGGTTGAAAATCTGTTTCAGAAGCAATAAGATCCCCAGATCTTCCCTGCCACCAGAGCAGAATGCTACATATTTATTTTTTGAAAAAGTAAAACAGCATCTGGATTAGCAAGCACAGCTGTGGACAAGATAGTGGGCTGGAAATAGGAAAAGTAAATGAATATGCTGGACAATGAAACCTATGGCTCTCTGGCTCCACAACCACTCTTTCCCTCCACACAGGTGACCAAGGCAAGTCTCCTCTCTGGCTGCTTCAACCAGACCAAGAGGAAAGAGCCAATAATACTGCCTTTCAGGATTCCCCAACTACATAGCCCAGCCAGATTGCCAAAGAGAGTGAAGTTCACAGTTGACAAGCCCCTCCACCCTCCACAATGTGCTATCAACTTCCAATTAGTGTTTTTATCCTCCTCCTAAATATGAGCAAAGAAGGGCTATCAGGTATTGAAGGAAAGCATCTAAGAGGAAACACAACATAACAAAAAAAAAGCAATTACTCAAGAAGAAGAAAAGGCTACCATTAAGAGAAGACTTTACAACAATGAAAGAATAAGAGGACATCATCAAAATTAAATGACCAGAGGACAAAAAAAAAAAA
>CAUYRH010113025.1:0-26421 GCA_963574655.1 Perodicticus potto | reverse complement strand
GGAAATACCCCAGTAGGACCACACTGGCAAATCACAGATGTGTTTTTTAATTCCCTGAAAGTCTTGTGTCCGGACAGATAGACTCCTCAGGCAAAACTAAGGTGACAGAGAAAAGAGATATTTCATCTCCTTATCTGGTCCAGAGCAATTCTTGCTGTGCTCAACAAGGTTTAAACATTTTACATTCTTAACTCCACAAAAGCGCTCTCCCGGGGCAAACAGCCTCGCGCAGGCAGAAAACCTCTGCAGAGGCTTGAAGCTGCAGCTGCTGGGGGCTGTGCCAGGAGGGAGAGTTGAGGGTCTCACCAATGCTTTGTACTGAAAAGTGGGGTTTTGTCCTGAATCAAGTTCTCTCCTGTTTCTGTTTTCCTTTTGTCCATTCTCTGCAATCCAATTCCTAATTTAATTTCTAATCTACTTATAAATAATAATTTAATATTGTTTCATGCTTATAAAATCATTATTAATAGTAGCTGAAGCACATCAAGATATGACTCCTCCCTTAAATATCCCACATACACCCTTTACTAATATTTGGTATATTTCAACGTCTCTGGATCTCAATAAGCATAAAGTTAAATATCAATATCAGGCCTTCAGTGATTTTACTTCTCACACTTGAATAAAAAGTTAGTTACCTATATTCAGTAGTCCGAGTAAAACATGGAAATGAAATCTTATCTCTTTTCCATATGTTATAGAGATAATGTGATTGCTGTTGAAATAAAAATATTACCCAGATCCCTGACTCCCAGGTCAGCCTACGAAAAACTATGGTCTTTCTTGCATTAGGCAAAGAAACAAAATCAGAAACAGAAATAGAAGTTGAAAAAAATAAGTGCAAATAGAGGTAGATACAAATATATCTATGAATTACATATATTACATTTATAGTCCTACAGCTTTAATCTAGAGATTATGTGGGTATATGCTTAATTGTACATGTGTATTCAATTTATTTGAAGGCTTAGGGCAAATTACATGAACTATTCATTATTCAACAAGCTAAAATATCTCTAAAGCTATCAACGAACTTTGGAATACTGCAATTCAATTGTGAACTCTGTGTCTAATGCAGCACCAGAGGCACTTGTGTGACTTAGAAAACAACAAAAAGTATCATAAGACCTCATTGTTAAACTTAAAGAACTCATAACCTATAGGAGATTTAGATATAACATTAAAATATGGATTTCTGGGACAGTTGCTAAGTATAACAAAAACAGAAAACAAGACAGCCCAAATGACAGAACTTATCTGTTTCTAAGCTTTTTTAATGTGGTATGTTGGAACATCTAAAATACATCAAATCTCATAATAAAGTGCTCCTTTAAATAGCGTCATTTTTAAATCAATGATAAATAATTTCAAACGTATCCACATGCAGACCCTATTCTATGTCTCACTAAAAATATGTCTAAAGTACAAAACTAATATAACAAATAAAATGTCCAACAGTACAAAGATAATCAAAGGAATAAAACATCCCCATCAGAGAAGATATCACAACCAATTTTTCAAAAACAGAGGGCTGTCTACTGTACCACATTCATACTACTTTAATATGGGTTTAGTGGATGTCTGCTAAACATAGAGAGATTCAACTGAAAATATGAGCAGCTTTGAATAATCCTTAACAAAATACAGGCCACTCCCTGGCCGAACAGGGAAAGAAGAATAAATTTTCTGGGGAAAGCTGAATCTTCCAGTGCAGGAGTTAGTTCCACCAAATGAAAGCTTCACTTTAGGGCTTTGCCCTAACCTCATCCTGGCAACCCACTGCCCACAAGCTCCTCCTAACCTGAAAATTGTCCTGACAAAATACGCACCTCTTACAATAAAAATTGTCACTCTCAGATTCGTAGCAGAAGGTTCCCACTTACTCTCTGCCACAGGACAGCTACTAGCTCTTTTGTTCTTATGCCCTAAGTATGAAAGGATAATCAGTAGCAAAAATATATAAATGGAACAGCAGTATGTATATTTTTTAAAAGACTAAGACATAGTATCAGAAAAAAGTAATATATAAAAAAAGTAGTTTAGTCAGAAAAAGAGAACCTTAAAAAGAATTTTTATAAATATCCAAAAAAATAGTATGATGGCCTTAAAATAAGAATTATGTTCTGTTGAAATGAACAGAAAATTCTATGGCGTTTTGGAAGTTAAAAAGTAATCAAGAAAGTCAAGTCTTTATAAAGTTTTGGGGTAATATTTACAACTGAGAAGTACATATTCAGGTAACGTATTGAGAAAATATAAAAGAAACTTATCAAACAGAAATATTCTCAAAATATAATTCTCCCCTGTACCCTTTCTTAGGGTTATCTTTAGTAAAGTGAGGAAGTAAACAATAAGTAAAAGGGTACAAGGTCCAGAAAACAGCAGCCCTATTCAGGAGTGTTAGGGGTTGTGGTCCTGGTTCCCCAACCCAGTTAGTTGACCTGGTTCAATTATTTGGTTGAACTAGAAAGTTCAACCTCGGCAAAGTGGGAATCAAAAGGAAAGTGGGTGGAAATGAAAAAACAACAACAAAAAATAAACTAGAACAGCACAGGCAGTGTGAATAGAAAGCAAAAGTAACCTGCACAAGTCTCAGTGTAGCAAAGAGAAATTTTATTTAAGAACAAAGAGAGAAAGCTTAGAGCGCTTGTAAAGAGAATTGGAAGTAGGCCCCTCTCTTGAATCAGAAGAGGCAAAAGAGAAGCTGGAAGGCAGTGCAGAGGTATAAATACTCTTTTTCTTTTACTAGTGATTGCAATTCTTTCATTGGCCACTCGGGCCTCCAGGAATTATTATAGCCCTTTTCTATTGGTCACTGATTGTTGTCTTTTTTCTATTGGTCATTGGTTACCTAGGTTACCTCATACCCACTTTCTTTCCCCTTTCATTCGGAGTTGCTGAATGATGAATGTTCCTGTGGGCCCTCCAGACTACCTAGTTCAGCAGGCCAGGCTTTCCTATATCTCCAGTAATTGTTCTCAAGGAAAACATTTAGTTTCAGGAATGAGATGGTAGAGCTATCAAGAAAAAGAGCTGATTTAAAATGGAAACATTTGAAAGAAGAATAAAAATAATATTTAATGAAAATATAAAATTCACAAGAAAGATATATTTTACAAGAAATTAGTAATCCAAATGTAAAACTTTCCAAAATGTAGACTGACTTAAAAAATTTAAACATATAGAAAACATATTAAAAAGGAAGAGAAAAATATTCAGTATTTTTGTAATACTAGGAAAAAATCTCTTTTAAATGCTACCAGAGATCCAGAAATGCTGTCCATAGAGAAAAAGCAAAATCCTGGACTTTGACATGAGGTGAAAATAATTGCATAACAACAGTAAGATAAATGTCAATTTTTTTCAACATCTGGAATAAATCCATGTTGAAATGCAGATTTGACAGTAGAGAGAGCATAACATTAACAACTTGGCAATAACTAAAGCAATAGTATAGATATTTACAGAAGGTAAACCGCAAATATTAAGTAGAGGTAGGTGGGGTAAAGTTGGAAGTGTGTGGATTGTAATAGCATCGTCTTGCTGAGGGTTTCTTGAAGGACTGTAAAATAAAACTAAATTGTTAATAATTTATAGTTGAAGTAAGCTTTTATCAGTGCAGGAGAAATATGGAAAGGATATTTTCATCTTTCATAATGAAACACAAAGTCTTTAGATACTGTCTAGCATGAAAAATTAAAGTATAACCTGAAATTGTTTTGTCTTAATTACCATCTAGTGAGTTTCCAAGGTACTTTTTCCTCCTTTGTTAACTGACATTACCCCAAACAGTCACCACTCTTAAAAATCTAAGTTTCATCTTTCTTTATCATTATCATAAGTCCTTTATTTCAAATCATTTCAATACATCTCAAGTACAACGACATTATTTCCCCCTGTTTATATGCTGAAACTTTGATGACAACTGCTTCTTTATTCAGATCCTCAAATGTGAGCCGGGATTCATTCTGAGGTCGCTGTGTGGAATGGAAATCATTTCAGTTCTGACAGCCTCATTTGTCTCGGCTTTCAAACAGATTAAATCGTTCAGAAAAGATTCAACAATAATGATATTTAGAATAATAAGCTATAATGTCAAGGGTCATTAGAACCTGTCAGGGTGACAGAAAATAACTGAATTCAAAAGCACCTTGCTATGTTTTGCTTTTGTTCTGAAGAGTTCCATTATGGGGCTGAAAAGACAAAGGGAGAGAATGCTGTGAGCTTTTGCTACCTACGGTCATTATTTTTCATTTTCAAGAGCTCAATGCGTATAAAATAAATCGAACTGATGCACAAATTCAGCCACTGTTTATATATTACCTGGTAACTTCAATTGTTTGCAATAAATTTATGTTGTAAATGCTGATATATGAATTTAGCTTTTGATTTCTTGCCTAGTCATGTCTTTCACCCTGTTTTAATATAAGGGACTTATTTACAGAAGGTAAATACATGCTATGCAATGATTATCTGTAAATATTTACAGAAAGAATCCGTTTGGCTAATTTCTCAGTGTTTACATTCATAAAAATATATAAAGGTCGGCTCCGCTAGAGTATCTGGAGGGAACTTGTTCTGTTAAGGCATCCCACAAAAGGAACACATCCACTAATCAGTTGGGCAGGAAGTTAACTAAACGTATTTTTTACATGGAATCAGGAAAATTTGCCCAATGTGAGTAGAATATTGCTACTGACACCTTGTAGAATCAGTTTTATTTTGTTTTAATTTTAAGAACACAAGTTAGTCTTTCCTCCCCTCTCTTTGCCTATTCTTTTTCTCTTTCTTTCTCTAAATGATTTCTTTGATTAAAATTGTTCGGTATATCAGGACAAATATTTTAGTGTAATTAAGTAATGACCCCCGGTATTTGCAACATATTTAATCTTGATATTTACGTGTAGAAAGAGTAGCAGTGAAAATCTAATTGTATAAGTGAAGTGATTAATTTATTTTGTTTTTTAGAGGAAAAGTATCACTTTGTTGCCCCACTGTGATACAGTGGTACAATCATAGCTCACTGCAACCTTGAACTCCTGGGCTCAAGACATACTCCTGTCTCAGCCACCTTAGTCCTTAGGACTACTCATATGCAAAATTTTTCAATGAATTACATTATTTTCTCTGAAGAAAGCTTTAATATTTTCAGTTAAAATGATTTCTGCTAGATTTCTTGTGAATTGTTCTATATCAAAAAAGTGAAAGTATGATATGCTAATGGTAATGTGTTGCTCTAATATTTACGTATGCTTTGGTAAACCCTTGTATTTATACTTTATAAACTCATAAGTCCACTTATATTTATCATTGAATAATGGGCTCTTGGGTCATATTACTCTGTGATTAGGACCTAAATTACATCAAGCAGGCACGGATTCTGTCCAAGATAGTTAGAAATGAGAGATGTTTAATGGTGCTGTGGCAAAAATATTTGAGGTTTTATTTTCTGGCTGGATAGGCAGAACCATTTAATCAATTCTATAAAATACCAAATGCATATGGAGAATTAATCAATTACTGAAAATAATGTCATGCCAGTGCATATTTTGTTAATGACCAATAGCTGGGAATAGTCTCATTAAATTCCTAGTTAGCATTCTGTGAAAAAATTAGAAATCCAAATTATTTCCCTTCGTTCTTCACTGTGAATATTACACACACATTGGGTGGCAAACATAACAGATTGCGCTATTTTGAAGGAGGCCATAATTCCCTTTTTTTTTTTTCTAGACTTTTCATCAGTACTAGAATTCAGCTTCTACCATAAAGTACAATGGTACAGTGCTGACCCTTACTATAGGTTCACTTTCAAACATGAGTTTCTCTACTGCACAAATAGTTGCTTCACCCAGCAAATGAAATATTGGATAAGAAGATAATGAACTTCATTGACTCAAAGTATGGATTTTCTAATTTTCCAATGTATGCCTTCTAATGTGTATGTATTAGAGATCCTGTTTGCTTCCCCTTCAGAAATTCTGAACATATGTTAATGCTAGTGGCACTTCTATCTATAGATAAGATGGTTAGAAGAAATGTCACAAAGGAGAATGTTAAAAGGCTTGCTGTGAGATGTCTGTGGTGGAACCAAGGCAAGGTAGCACGCACACACAGAGAGGCAAAATTGTTTTGGGAATAAATACAAACCTAAAAATCCAAAAAACCTTTCTCTCAAATTTCCCAAGGAACGCTATTATGTGGAAACTGTTCTTTATTTTGAGAAGAGGCATATGGGACATTATTTCTATCGAAGTAAAGGAAAAATTTTATGAGCCTTTTCTTTATAGCTGAAAGAAATAGTTACCTGCTAACATTTTTAGTTTGAACACAAACTTATTTCCTTCACATGCTATGCAATGATTATCTAAGACCCCTTTTTGATCCTCCCTATGTTTTTCATAAAGAATAATTTGAAAGTGTATGAAACAACCTGAATCTCTATGCTAGCTCATATATCGCCACTGAGATGTATGTGGGACAGAAATTGAAGGTCAAATGTGTCTTGATATCAGGATTAAGTGTTCTTCCACTCATTAAAAAAAAATAAGAAAGAATAGGAAAGACCAACTTAGAATATTTTATTAATGCACAATAATTTTATAAAATAACCAAATAAACCAAATATATAAATGCATCTTATGGAAACAAAAAATTGATTTTAAATTAGTATGACTACCATGGTCTGATTTTTGTTTCCCCTTAAAAATCATATGTAGAAATCTCAATCCCCAAAGAGATAATATAGTAGGTTGGGGCTTTGGGAGGTGCTCAGGTCATAAAGGCCAAGATCTCATGCACGAGATTGGTAAGCAACCTTACAAAGATGTCACTGGGAGCTGGTTCACACCTTCACACACGTGAGCTTACAGGGAGAGACAGCAGTCCACGTGGGCAGGGGCTCTCCCGAAATCCGCTGACATCGTGGTGCTTCCCATCCTCCAGACTGTAAAAAACAAGTTGCAGTTGTTTGTAAATTACTCAGTGTATGGCTTATTTTCAGAAGCCTGGATAGATTAAGTTGAAGATTTTCTTAAATCAGGAGAAAAAATTGCTTTCTTAATCTTGAAGTAGACATTACAACACATAGCACTGCATCCATGGGTATTCCCTTTTGGAAAAATTTTGCAGCTTTTCAATTGCACCTGTGAAATTACCAGGAAAAGAATCCACTGGAGTTTCTGCATTGTCTAATCCAAGAGTGAAAACTCCCTTATAAATACTTTGTTGTTGTTGTTGTAATTATTTAATACTTTTTTATTTCAGATTAAAATGAGGTACATACAATCATGTTACATAATTTGCTCTTATAAGATAAGAGTCTGAGTTGCATTTGTGACCTCCACCCAAGAAGTGAGCTATATGCCTGTGCAGTGTACCCCTCGGATGGGACCTTACTCAGCTCCTCCCCTCCAGGTGAACTGAGTTGAATTTTTCTATCTTGTGAGCACATAGTTGTTAATCTACTAGTTCCAATTTAGTACCAAGTATGTGTGATGCTTATTTTTCCATTCTTTTTTATTAAGTCATTTGCACATAAATCATGAACACATTTATGCCATTGTGGGATTCCACCTGTTGATTATTTGTACAAATTGGAGTGCTTACATTCTACTAATTAACATAGCCTTCACCTCATTTACCCAATTACAGCATTAAGACATTTGTGTTCTACGCCTGATAGATCCAACTTGTATTTGCAATATGCTCCATAGGTGTGGTCCCCCTGTTAACCCTCCCTCTATCGACTCACTCCCCTTCTCCCCTTCCCTTCCCTCCTTCATCCTTTAAAGCAAGTTTTCCTTTGTGTGATTGCAAAGTTCAGCAGTATGGGCATCCTGGCAGTAAAAATTAGAGAACGTGGAGCTCTTATATATTCAGTGATGTAATGCATTATAATTTTTGGTAGTGTGAACTTGGATTTAGTATAGTCTCGAAAAGCCTTAGCACCTCATAAATGGTTAATAATTAGCTGTGTCCACACTACTAGCTCATAGGTCTGTATGAAATGTTAATGGTTTCCTCCAGCCATATCATTTTTTTTAACATCTATAGCAGTTCAATCACTTATGGCCAAACTAGACAGAATTATTATTTTATCACTATGAATATACAGCAATTACTTGGTATACATCTTTATAAGAGGCTATCAGTCCATGAATTTTAATGCATCAAACAAATTTTGTAAATAAACTCCAGCAGTAAGATGAAGCTGCTTTAAGTAAAACAGGAATATGTTGCTGACAAAGTCAGACAAAATTGTCTTTACTGAAAATTCCACGTACTGTCTATTGAAACACTTTTAAACGGGTACTTCTGCAATTACAAGAAGACTTGGAAAATTGTCAAATTAACTTTCCCCATTAATTCTTAACCTTAAAAAAGGTAGATACTCTGCTTTCAGTCTAGTGTTCTTTGTACCAGACTACACCTGGCCACCCTGAGTACACAGGCAGATGCTGGGTGCTGGAGCTGCACTTACAGCAACCGCCTACTTTGGGTCAGATTCACATCAATGACAAGTGACAGCCGCGTTCCCCGGCAGTCTAGCGTTGGGTGGGCCAAAGCAGGGAAAGCAGAACACGGCTGCTGTGTAGGTGTGGTGAAGGACAGATAGGAGCCACAGAGCAAGGCGATTTCACTCTAGGCAACAGCAGCAACTGGCCAAGTCCTTCAATCTGGAAGTGCACTCTCAAAAAGAGTCATTTCTGAACAAAAGCATCATTTAGTTCCTCTGTGAGGTATAAAAGAATTTCCCTGGTTATAACTCCATTAATTAAGGAAAAACAAGATTTTTTTTAAAAAGTAGAAAGGTTCAAAATATTGATATTTACCTCATTCAGATTGTCTCACTCTGAGCCTGACCATGACCATTAGAATCACATCACTACCCAGAGAGGAACATGTGTAATACATACACCTTCTCGGAGTGCAAGCGCAGACTAAGACACAATTAGTTAAAATTCATGTTTTAGTTAGGCCTATCTCTAACTCTGAATATGTTACTTATTGACAATTTCAGTTCCTTTCAATTATGAGTCGTCACAGGAAAGATTTTTGTCCCATCTGTTTCCCATGTACTTCTTGGGCCATAAATTAATTTTCTTTAGAATTCTCTCTTCCTTGAATTAGAATTTTTAATTTCAAAGAGAAAGAATCTGCTCTCCTCAGGTATTTAGAGTTCATGTTCTACAAAGAGGCACTTTATTGCTTGCCTGTCTATGGTGGTTTTGGGGATCATTCATCCTCGAACAAACGCTAAAGCCTGGTGCCGTGTACCTGCACCGCTCTCCTGTGTCCTGCTGTTGGTCGTCTCTGAGCTGTGCTCCCCTGACCCAATAAAAGCTCGGACTGTCTTCACCACTGTGTGTCTTTTAGAACAAACCTAACCTGAAAATATCCCCTCCCCTATTGGAACCATGAGCTGCCAGGTCCTCCTTTACTTAGTCTACTTTCTTATTCCAAGTACATTTTATTCCAAACACATTTCTTTCCAAGAATATTTTGTTCCAAGCATGTCTTTTATGTCTTTTATAAGGTAAGACATTTGTAGTGGAATTTGCCTCTTTAGTTTTTTTTACAGAAAAGGACATTATACTAAACAAATTTAAAAATCCTTTCACGTGACAAAGCATTGTCACTGGGCCAAGGTATAAAATTCTGACGTCTTTTTAGCTTAAGACCAGGTTCCCTGGACCAGGAGACACATCCTCACAGTAAAACCAAGTTAATTATTTTAACTTGACAAATATTAACAACCTTATGCAGGATAAAAAAAGAATAAAAAAGACAAATATATTAACGTAAGAAAAAACAGGATGCCCTAGCCTGTCTTCATGAGTGATGCTTTCTCTCCCCTCAGAAAACCGTGAATCCATCTGTGCTCTGTGGTCTTCTTCATGGCATTATCCCATGAACTTGGACTAACACATCCCTAATTTCACTTCCACTCTTGCCAAGTTTAACAAGAAATAATGTTTGTTCATCACCCTAATTTAAACTCTGACATTCGTGGATGGCACACAAAAACAGCAGTAACAAAGCAGGTCACGCAGCAAGACACCAGCACACGTGGAACCAAACGCGGGCGTGAGACCCCGGGACACCAAGCTGGAATGTGTGTCTCTAATAAGTCATAGCTGTCGGTCCAGAGGCCTGGGAGCAGAAACTCTTTTTAAAACTCTTTTTAAAACCCTATTCCTATAGGAATAGGGTCTTGTTTGGGCATTCTGCTCCTCCCTGAAGTGGCGGCTTAGACTGAACATTAACCAGCCTGGTCTATGAGCCTGCTCGAGCCCAGAAAATGGGGCCTGTGTCCAGAACTAGGTGACGGGGGAACTACGTCAGTTCCATACTCCAGGGCTTAGCTGGCAAGGTTTGACCTGAATCATATCATGACTTATAAGCTGTGTACAATGAGCGAAATTACTTAACATCTATGGCTAAATTTTCTTATCCATAGAACAAGTATAATCATAGTGCTTAAATCATAAAACCATTGTGAGAATTAAGTAAGTTAATATATATTTATATATATATATATGTATATATATATATATATATATGAAGTGTTTGAAAGACTTGTTTGTATTGGTGCAGGTATGTGCCTACATGTGTGTATTTATAACACAAAGACAATATTACGTACATATATATATATAGATATATGAATGTAGAGCATGTTGAAGTTTAATTAGTATCCCCTGTAACTACATACCCCCTATAGTTTTGAGGTTAGGCTTTGCTTTATGTGTATACAGGCTTAATTTGCCCGTGTCTATGGTTTAGAAAATATTCTTTGCAGATCTACAAAAAAAAAAAAAATCTTGACATCTCTGACTTAGATGTTCTTGTTGGCAGTAAAGAGTAGTAGAAAATGTGTGTGGTCATTAGATTACACTGGCCAGTGATCAAACCAAATAGCCTCTGTGGTTTGCTCAGACTAAATACCATACCTTTGGAGGTTTACCATATTGATTTGCTTCTCAAATATCCTTTCCAAAGTGGAAATATGAGAATCAGCACAATGATTCAGGATATTCTGAATTATCTTCGGACTTCATGATACAATAAAATAAGTAGCACAATTGTAATTTCTGTGACTGCTGAACAAACCAAAAATAAAATTTATACAGTGATAGTTGTTGGTAACTTTCCCCATCTTCAAAATAGTGCTGTGTTTCTGACAGTCCGCAGGACCACTCTCAGGTTTAATGATTCATTAAAAGAAAGTCAAAAAACTCAGAAAAGTCATTACACTCAAAATTGAATTTTATTAAAGCAAAGTACTAGAGATTAAAATCACCAAAGGGAAGGAAGAGCCACATAAGGTCGGATTCAGGAGAGACCAGGCAGAGTTTCATGGTGTCCTTGCTCAGTGAAGTAGGCAGATAGCGTCTACTTTTCTCAATAGCCATGTTTGGCAACAATCACTGGGCATTACCAAACGAGATAACTCACCTGAGCCATCTGGTTCAGGCTCTGGCTTGGGGATTGATCACTTAGACATGCTGACTCCACATGTAGCTAACCTTAAAGGGAGAAAAAGATCAGATCTCTAAAAGAGGTGTGGCCTTAGTCTAGACCCTAGGGAAGTAATCTCCAAACGTTTGGAATTTCCTGAGCTATAGTAGTCTTTGTCATCCAGAGTGGACAATTTATCCTAAATCTGATAAGTCAAAGTTGGGGCTCTACCTACTTCTAAAACCAATCATGCAATCACAGGGTTGGGGCTTTGGGCCATGCTACATCAGTCTGACATGAGGGAATTCAGAGGCAATTTAGATGAGTTCAACCCCTTGAGCAAATGCATTGATGATGTCTAGGTAACAAGTTGTAAGCAAATCTCTGGATATTGAAGCTCAGGTGAGCTTCCCAGGCTGGTAATCCTCCACGTATTGCTACACATCAAAGCCAGAAGAGTAAACTTCCCAACAATGGTGGAGACTTCACATTTGGAACTCTTCCAGACTTTGTCCTAAGCATCCCTTTCTCTGGTTGGGTCTAATTTATATCCTCCTTTGGTAAATGTGACCCTGAGTATGATAGCTTTCAGGGAGTTCTGTAAACTTACCAAATTATTGAAGCTGAGGGAGTTTTAGGAAATCCTATAATTTGAACTTTGTGTCAAAGTTCTTAAATAGACCTGGCAATATGGAGGACTGTGCCCTTAAACTCAGTTTTGCTTAAACTCCCCTATGTCTTTATTCTCCTTATTCTCATTTAGACATCAAGCTCATAACACATGGCCCAAAGCCCCCACCACAAATCGCCTTATTAGCATTGACACCTAGCATGTCCCAACGTCCCCTAGTACAAAAATAATGCTTGTTACTTCCCAGCAGGGTCCCTTGCCCACTGCCTAGGAGGAGAGGAGCCCAGTATACTGAGAGAGCAGGAGCTACAGAGAACAGGTTTAATACAAGGTGCAGAGCAAGGAGCTGGGGGAATTCTCCCAAATTCATATCCCTAATTTAAAGGTACTTTAGCAAACAAGGACTAGAAAATTGGGTTTGCTGATTGGCTGGGTATAAATTCACAGGATTGGGAAGCAGAAATTGTCTTTTGGCTGAGAGAGTTTCCGGGTAGAAGGTCACAAGACCTGTTGGGTCAGCTCCTCTACATGGCCACTGGTCCAGATGAAGTCAATCCACCTCCACTCACCAATGTAGAGTCTGGAAGATATCTCAAACATAAATCTTAGGTTTTATAATATCCAGGTTATCTCTAGAAGTGTTTGGGGAAGTCACAAATCTTGCACCTGTCAGGGATACTTGACACATAAGCAATAAGCATTGCAGGAAGGTGAGTTAGAAAACAATGGCTGGTCAACCTCCAGCTGTGTCTATCCTAATAACAATCATGATTTTACCACAATTCTTGCTTTATGGTCTTCCTTTAACCCAGGTGTTTTTATTAACAGACAGTACATTTTAAGACTTAGACATTAACTATTTAGGACTTCAAGTAAGAAAGGGCTAAATCTTTTGGGGAACAAGGATAATCCCTTATTTGTGTTATTTTATGGTAGTTATAACAAACTCCTACACGTAATAAAAAACACAAAATGTCAAGATATTACAAATAAAATATTGGTCACCTTTAAGAGATACCAACGAAAGTAAATTTCTATATTACCTATCAGAATGTATACATGTAATTATATTTATAATTATAAATATAAACATGCTTGAATGAATATGTATTTCCTCTACTCATTAACAACTCAGGATTCATAATGAGAAGGAAGGCTAACCAGTTCTTCTATTGCTTTTCTTTCTTTTTTTTTTTTTTAATTTTTGAGACAGAGTCACACTCTGTCATCCACAGTAGAGGGCTGTGGCGTCATAGCTCACAGCAACCTCAAACTCTTGGGCTCAAGATATCTTCTTGCCTTAGCCTCCCAAGTAGCTGGGACTACAGGAACCTACCACAAAGCCCAGCTAACTTTCCCTAGTTTTAGTAGATGGGGGGTGAGGTGTCTCATTTTGCTCAAGCTGGTCTCAAACTCCTGAGCTCAGCTGATCCATCCACCGCAGCATCCCAGAGTGCTGGGATTACAGGCAGGAGCCACTCCACCTGGCTTGCCATATTTTTAAATGATTTCTCTATCCTTTCCCTCCTTTTAATTAAAATGAACTAGTTTACTAGAAAATTCAAATACTATGTGGAGAACATTAATACGTTTTTTAAAATGTATTGTTTTACATTCGTTGAGGATACAAAGCATTTGGTTATATTGTTTGAATTAATACATTTTTATTATCTAATATGTCTGTGTTTTAGCAATACTTTTATTTTTATCTGGATGTTGGTGCTGTCACCAAGGAAGCAGGACGGACAATGGATTGTAAGCGGGAAGCTTGCAGGAGGTGGGCCTTCCCATGTGTGTCGGGGAAAGGCCCCAAGCTGCTATTTATTGAGAACAAGCTCCTCTCCCCTTCCCCTCCCCCCACACTGGAATTCCACAGCTGATCAATTTCCAACTGCCAAGGGCTGTTGGTTGAAATCTAGTGAGGGCTTGTATGTTTCAAAAAACTGCCACTTTTTCTCTGCTATCCTGCTGTCCCTGTTCCTACACCTCTTGCTGCCTAGGTCGCTACCTACGTTGTTACATAGGTTGCTACATATTCTGTTACATAAGATGCTACATTTGGACCTTGATTGAAAGAGAAACTATCACCTTTTCCTTTTGTCTATTTTTTTTTTATTTTCTAGTCATAGTTTTATTGGTAATTGTGAAAAATCAGAAACAACCTAAATAACCACAAGGAAATGAGTAAGTTATGTATCCAAAGAATAAAACATTATGCAGCCACTAAAAATAATTCTTTCACTAAATATAATGACATAATAAAAATTTCAGATACAATCCTGAGTGAGCAAGGAAAAGGAGAATATAATTTTGTCAAATTGACATAGGAAAGGGAAGTTATTTTTTACAATTGCTAGCAATACATCTACATTGCTATGCTTTTCTATTTCTTTGTGGAGATAAGTCATATTTCTGCACATAATATAACCTATGTAAACAGATTTTGGTTTAGGTTTAGAATTTGACTTTAACCATAAAGATCAGTATTTTCTCTCTCTCTCTCTCTCTCTTTTTTTTTTTTTCCAACTTTCTCAGCTCCTTCAATTCTACGTATTACAGCATGGTGAATCTAATTTGTTCTTAAATGTTGGGTAAAAAAATTACTAGCATTTCCTGAATGAAGAATATTTAAAATTTGAACATAGACTTTGCACCTGTTACATAGAAACTATTGTCCTAGGTCTTTTATATGTGCTATCTCATTTTAACTTCATGGCCAATTTAGTTCCTTGTGAATTATACAATGGCAACATTGTAGAAGAAGGGAGTTCAAAATAGAAATATTAACACAAGCAGATGGAATCGCTTTCCTTGTCTTTTCAATTATTTTTTCTTAAAAGATTCTAATACCTAGTGCACCTTTACTACATCAAGGAAGTTCTGGCTGTGTGTAAAGATCAGTGAAGCGTAACTGTAAAATGTTTCTCACTATGGGCTATTCTAGCATCAGTAAATCCATATTGTTTGCTTGTTGCTTTTCTTCACTGTGTTCTATTTGCAGAAGATAACACTGAGATTTTAGGCAATATTGTAATGTTTAAATCAGCTATATGTCTTCTTTTTGTGTATGGATCAAGTAAAAACTCTATTCCTACACAGAACAGTTTGTTCTCTAATTAAACCAGCTGTAAATTATCGGTGCGTTGTATACAGCACCTTGCCCTTCCGTGCAAGATTAACTGAGCACAACCTGGGTAAATTCTTTGTTTTCTGTCCTAAAAAAAAAAATAATAATAATAATCAGTGAGTGTTACCACAAGGACATCTTGACAGCGGTGATCAGTATTCTTCATGAAGACATCTGTGCCAAAATATAAATTTTATTTCTCTCCACATTATGGGTGCAGAAGAGACATCTGAAAGTGTAAATGTACCTTCTCGGAAGCCTAAATTATCTACTCTGTGATTTAACACACTATCAAAAACACATTATAACATGCTTTGCCAGTTTGTCTTTTAGTAAAAAGACCACTAATCTGGGAGTCAGACGGCATGGGGCTTAGCCTCCAGCTTCTCTAGCTGGGTGTGCTTTGTCCCCACGGCTGGTGGAGTCTTCATGGAATAAACGGGTTAATAGAGTAGACAGGGCATGTTAATAAAAGTCTTCAAAATATTGGGGGGGGCTGGTGGAATAGATGCCCCCTCCTCTTCTTCAGTTTACCTCTAGAGCAAGCAGGAATATTTGTAGGATGAATGAAGTTTCCAAATCAAGCATTTCTGGGGTACAAGTGATACTTCTGTCTCTCATATGCTGTGTGATGTTGGCAAAAGTTCTTGACCTTGTAAGCATCAGTTTTCTAATCTTTGACAACATCTTTCTCAGAGAGTTAAATTGAAAAATAATAGGCTAATACAGAGATAAAAGGTATGCAGAAAAGGGGATTTTGGAGTGTATGTCACACCATATAAGCACCCAATACATAATTTTATATAAGAATAATAACAGTTATACTTCTATGATTCCTTAAATTAAATGTAATCATTAACTTTTACCCAGGAATATAAAACTTGAACAGTTTTTAAACTATATTTGACAAATTATGCCAGTACTCTATTTAATTTTTCATGGAACATAAGATTCTATGAACCACCTCACGTTTAGTTTTCTTTGTTAAAAGTCAAGTCTGTCATTGATTTTCAGATTTAATTTTCTCCAGATGCTAAATCTTTACCGATGCTGCCAGGGAAAGTTTTAGATCATATAAGATTCAGTGATGAAAAAACATGATGTATCTCTCCTGAGAATTTTCCATAATAAATTGTAACCTGTTCATTTTTTAAAATAGGAATTTCTGTGATTTTAATCTTTTTTATAAAATAATATTTTTCTTCTTTCTTAAAAAAATACACAATTCTTATTGTCTTTTGGAATGTTAATAATCCTTGAATCCTGGAATGTACTTACATGTCAACTATTAAAAATCCTTCAATAAAACAAAAAATTCTTATGTCCATATTGCTATTTTACATGAACAGCTATCCTACCATATATCTTTACATATTTAATCCTTTCCTTGCTGCAACTCTAAAATTTGTATTTATTTAATTAAACCTTTGATATTTTTAATGAATTATCACAAATTTCCTTATGTGGATCTATCATCTGTGTTAGTCTCCTCACAAATTCTCTGAAATACTACCACTTAATCTTTTTCTTTCTTTTTTTTTTTAGAGACAGAGTCTCACTTTGTCACAGCATAGAGTGCCCTAGTGTCACAGCTCACAGCAACCTCCAGCTCTTGGGGTTAGGTGATTCTCTTGCCTCAGCCTCCCAAGTAGCTGGGACTACAGGCGACCACCACAACGCCCGGCTATTTTTTTATTGCTGTTTGGCCAGAGCTGGGTTTGAACCCACCACCCTTGGTATATGTGGCCAGTGCCCTTCTTACTGAGCCACAAGCACCACCCCATAATCTTTTTCTTGATTTCTAACTCTTGTATGAATAACTACCCCCAAAATATTGTAGTGCTTCTCTTAACAACTTTCGTATAAAACATGTTACTATTTTCACTTTTAAAAGTACAATCACAATAAACATTATTTTTCTTCAAAACAATTTTGTATTGAACTATTACATCATTATTATTATGTTTTATTTGGGTAACAGTCATAATACGAAGTAATTAATTGAAAGAACTTAATGGTTTAACCACTAAGTAGTGAATGGTTTAACCACTAAGTTCTCTCAATGGTTTAACCATGAGAACTGTGTTTGTCAATGGCACATAGAGTCAGAAAATATATATATATATATATATAAATATAAGTTTACATCCTTGGGGTTAGCTGGTCCTTCAGACAGGTCTTCAGCAATAAGATGCATTTTATTTGTTATGTTAGCAGACATCTGTGTGTGGAATATTATGCAGGTGACATTCCAGATGACTCTCCAGGAATAGCCCCAGGCCTCCGCCCTGCTGCTCAGCCCACCTACGGTGGTGAAGGGGGTCAGAATGTTCTCCAGTGGAGGGTATAAATTCTGGTGCCCAGGGTGGCCACCACAGAACAGATGTTCAGACCAGGTGTATTGAGAGGGGAGGGTGACGCCCCCAGGCAGTACAAAGATGGCATCTTCATGGTGAAATTTTGGAGTCTAGCCCCAGACTATAGCACGAGTTCTTCCCAGGGACTCAGGATGAGGGGATGAGGGGAATCAAGAGTCCAGGGGCAAGGAGAAAGTGTTTTACAAAGCTAGTGGGGGACTTTGCACCTCGAAGCATCAAGAGCAGTGGAAGTCCCTAGCTCTGGGCTCACTCTCTTTTTATTACACACATTGCTGCTGTTTTAGTCATCAATCTAGCAGGGGAAGGCTAAATAAACCCTTACATCACAGTTCTTGCTCAGCTTGCATTTTCTAACCGAACTAACTACATTAATTAGACTGATTTACCTCTTATTATTATTACTCTAAGTTATTTATGATCTTGACAAAAAGTATGGGACAGGCAACACAGTCCAGGAGCAGGAGGTCAGAGCAGACCTGGGTCAGACCGCACACAAAGTTCAGAAGTGGCGATGAAATGGCACTGCCGCCAATACCCAGATGACAGAAGAAAGGAAATATTTTCCTCCTTATCTTCTGAAATACTTTTTCTCTCTTAACAAAGTCTAAGCACCTGTTCTAGCTCTTGAATCCTTGGTTCCATTTCTCCTTTTAGATTTTGGATTGTTATAGTATGTTTTATCATTCCTTCTCTTTTGCCACTACAAGATTGAGAGTTAAACATTTTGTTAGTGCATTCTTTTCATAGACACTACAAACTTTTTGCTTCCTTAGTGTCTTTTGCAGAGTTTCATTCCAATGTTATTGATTTTTCTAACAATATAGTTAATCCAAATTACTTACCTGCCATTATCTAAAGTGGAAGCAGATAGTTTCTTTCATCATTTTATTGGGAAACTTTATGAAAATAGATATTTGGGAATATTTTCATAATCATCTAATTGTCATCTAAAACAAAGTATCACCTATGTAATACTCATGATTTAAATTCAAATTTAACTATTCACAGAAAAAATAATAGTTGATTTTGAACCCATTTCTCAGAACATGAAAATGCTACAATTTCTATTTAGTACGTGAGACTAAAATTTACTAGCTGAAATTCAATAAAATTATTAAATAATTTACAGATAAGATTGAAAATGATAGATCATAATTTAACAAATGCCAACAATAGGCTTCTTTCATCTATATCTGTACCACTTTGTAAAGTACTTCTGACACCTGAATAATTCCAAAATATTAATAAAATAAATTCAAATCATAGTATCACAAAATGATGAAAAAATTTTTTCAAAGACTGTTGGGAAAAGGTGAAATCATGACTCTGATACACATATAAAAATAAACTTGTTATGGCTTGGCGTCTGTGGCTCAACGGGCTAAGGCACCAGCCATGTACACCTGAGCTGGCGGGTTTGAATCCAGCCGGGGCCCACCAAACAACAATGACGGCTGCAACCAAAAAATGGCCGGGTGTTGTGGCGGGCGCCTGCAGTCCCAGCTACTTAGGAAATGGAGGCAAGAGACTTGCTTGAGCCCAGGAATTGGAGGTTGCTGTGAGCTGTGATGCCACAGCACTCTCTCCAGGGTGACAGCTTGAGGCTCTGTCTCAAAAAATAAATAAATAAATAAATAAATAATAAGCTTGTTAAAGAATTTGTTATACTCTTATGATATTAGGGAATTAGGCAAATACCAAAACAGCACATATTTATATGACATTAAGGAATGTTGTGAAGAATTGCAAATGGAGGGAACATCCATTGTGTAGGGGGACAGGCTGGGGAAAGGCGGTGGACACAGCTAAATCAGTATCGGACGGGATAGAGTTGCAAAGAAAGTGAGCAAAGTGAGAATGTGATGAGCACAGTGTATGTAGTAGACAAAGCATAATTTCCCAGTGAAAATCAAATTTTTTCTACAAAATTGATCTGGTATATGGAATTACAACACTCACAAAAATACAAACACAGACATAGATTCAATTATGAGCTAAGAGTCTCTCCTGCTAAAGAGTTTATAGTGATCCAAACCCTAACCAGGTCCAGATCAATGTGTGTAGAGTTTCAGTTGCAGCTTGGCTGAGTATGAATGGAATATTCCCCAAGAATTCCCTTCTCAGGACTTTTTGAATGTAATTTTCAAAAAGTCGCAGTGTGGTCGTTATGCTGCATCAGAATTTTCCACAATACTTCTAAAGTGCCAATTTCTGAGTCCCACTTCGATTAATTTAATCACAGTCTCTAGGAGTGGCAACCAGGAATTTGGGTATATAAAATAATTTGAGCAATTCTTAGTCCCAGGCAAGTTTGCTGACCACAGTCTTAGAAAATTGCTGTTATCTGAAGTGAATTCCTTATTTTTGCCCAGAATTTCAGATCTGTTTTATCCAACATTGCCTTGCCGAGTAAATTTTTCATCTTTTGCAGCCAGGTGAATGCTGTTTAGGGGAGCTTGCATAATCATTTGAACAAATGTAAATTTAGTGTGATTCATTTGTGTAAAATTTATTCCTGTTTTTCCTCTTTTAAAAACTTGCTCAGTTTTGGCTCTCACGACCTAATCATTATTCAGCTGAAATTTTAATCTTGGTTAAAGAGAAACATAAAACATTTCATATTGAAATTAAATACAATGGGGAACCTAAAGTTTGCATGCACTTTACTATCTTGAACTATTTTAATTTGCACACAAAACTTATGTCCACCCTGTATGTATATGTATATGTGCGTTTGAATCTCATTGTGTGATACCATTTAAATACCACAGAGTGCTAACACACTTTAGATTTGCAGGCTAATCCAGTGGGATTTGACTGGAGGCAATTTACAATGTTTGGAGAAGCTCTGGTTGTCATAATGGGACGTAAAGAGGGAGGGGTGTGCTATGGGCATCAAGTGGGTACAGGCCAAGGTGCTGCTAAACATCCTGCAAGGCACAGAACAGCCCCACATAACAAAGAATTTTCCAGTCCAAATTGTCAATAATCCCATTGTTCAGAAACTCTGGTCTACTCAGACTCCGTAATTGTAATGATAGTAATGAAATTTATGTCAGAATATTAGAGTTATTGTATATGAAAGTCCTCTATGATGGTGATTACAACCATAAGTGTAAGCACGGAACACCCACAGAGCTTCTGGGTTTCACCAGTGCCTGGGCTGACAGGGGCCGTCACCTGCATTAAAACTAAGCAGAACTGTCATCGTCACTTCCCTTATGAGAAAAGTGGGATTGGAGATGTCCTCTGTCTTGACCAAGGCAACTAAACCATATGTACATCTCAGATGGACTGTTTTTACTTTTTGATTCAAAACAGCATGCTTAGTCAAAATTTATAAATTTTACAATAACCTAATATTAATTTATTCAAAAAAATGAGGCCACTGTATTAAAGGTTTTGCCACTTGTTTTGTCCAAGTCAGAATTTATTTTGCATTGCTTCCATAAATATTTTCAATTGTATAGCTTACGTATTGAACTAAATTACTTTCAGGTTTTAACCACCAAAATGAGTCCAAAATACTTGGTTTCGGCAATTTTGTTATTAATAATGGAAATAAAACCTACTATTTTACCCAGGAATATATAAGCACAGTGAGCCTGAGTATAAACTTACTTTCCACAGCTATGTCTCATTTTAGCATGTTTTTAATCTTTCACAGGTATGTTACCCATGAGGCATGAATCAATCTGAATATATTTACTATATTTGTTTAACTTTTAAAAGTTGCAAATGCTCAGTGTTTCATTTTATAAGCAACACAAGGGCTTGTATGGGCACTTTCTCAACAGATGCAGATTTAATTTATAGTGTGAGAGGTTACTCAAAATGAGGATTAGAGGCCATACCAACCATCTGTTAAAAACATTCCTCACTTTTATTTATTTATTTACTTATTTTTTGTAGAGACAGAGTCTCACTTTGGTACCCTCGGTAGAGTGCTGTGACATCACAGCTCACAGCAACCTCCAGCTGCTGGGCTTAGGCGATTCTCCTGCCTCAGCCTCAACATTCCTCACTTTTATATTCTCAATTCCCATGAATGTCTCTGTAATATTTAAGAATTTGAAGACATTAGCACTTTTCAGACAAAAGACATGCACTTCCTTTACTAAAGAGTTATTACTATTTTATAATTTCAAAAGCTTCATTAACATGATAAAACATAATGAAATAAATTTATGTTAAATTTTGACTTTGGTTTCACTGATTCTTTCATTTTTTTGTAATACTAGCTTATTTGAAACATGGGAATAAGTAGAAATTGAGTGTGTTAATAAATATTTCTTTAATAAATAAATATTACAAATTGAGAGTTATTTGTTTTTTCTAAAAGCTTCTTACTTAAAATATCCTTGCCAAGTATCATAAATGCTCAAAAACTTTTAATGAAGTTAAAATTTAGTATATGACATATATTATGTGCAATGTTCAAAAAACAGAATTTATCAGATTAAAAACAGATAAAAATTGGCTATTTTTTTAAATAAAATTTTTAACTTTGAAGCTTTATAGCTTTTTCAAAACCATGCTAAATTTTGCACAGAATATTCTTTGACACACATTTCTCTTGATACTGTTTTAGTTTTGTGAGAATTACTTTTGCATCTATCAAAAAGGTCATATTGGAATTCTTCATAAAAATCTCAAAGCCATAGGCAAGATTCTATGTTTTATTCATTTCGGTCTCTTAAATTCCTTTGCTTATTCTAGGTCTTAAACATCTCAGCTTATTCTAAGTCTTAAACATCTCAAATGTTATTGTATAAACAATTAAGTGAGTGGTCAGTGATAGGAAAGAACATTTGTGAATTAAGATTTGTAAGTTAATAAGAATAGCAACAGTTCAGGCAGCAGGCGTTATAATCTCAGCTATGATATCTAGAGCAGAAATTGTTAACTACACCAAAAAAAAATAATAATAATAATAAAGACAGGAAGAAAAAGAAAAGTTTTGGCAAAGGTGATGATTCTGCATGAAAGCTATCACTTTTAAACTATTGTTAAACAATATGTGGTACATTTATAGTTTTAAATAATTTTTATTAATTCACCTTTTATTAATACTCACATGGTATAGTATACCAAAAATTTCAAAATGGAAAATTAATATAGTATTAATGGAAGGCTGCTAAAGAGTCACAAATTCAGAAAAGAAGGATTATTAAAAATAAACTATTCTTGACCCTGTATACCAAAAGATATAATAGCCACTGGAAAGATTAATATAAAGGAATTTAATGTCTCTTTTTAATAAGACGCTACTTTTTTAGAATCCAAAAAACATTGTTTTAAAGAAATGTTAAACCACACGCCTTTATTTTAATATTATTTTAAAAGCATCACTGTTGTAATAAATTGCTGGCTCATCTGACCATATGCACTTACCTATGAGCAAAACTATTTATATTTCTGAGAACAGAAGTGTTATATTTCTCAAAGAGTAAAGATTTTCAGAAACACTGACCTATCTACTATGCTTTAGCAATAATGAAGAATAAATCATTTGGTATATTGCTCTATTTTCTCTAAATCTGTCACTACGAAGAATATCTTCTGGTATACATAGAGTACTTGGACCAAATATATTTACCAAAATTTTGTACATTAAAGTTTTCCTTCTGTTATTAATTTACTTGAAGTCAACAGAAGATGCTGGAAAGCAAAGGGTTGCTTTTGTTGGTAAATCCATTGGTCTTATAGAAATGTGATAGTCAACGTTCTTCAGGCACAAAATAAATTGTGGAACCTGATGGAGGCAGTGTGGTTGCCTAAAGTTAATGGCTAAATGATAAAATGTGTTTAAATTTAATCACTTTACCTACACAGTCATCGATTCCTTTTATTTCCCTTGTCTAGTATCCCACATTTGCTAACAAGTTTTGACCACTAGCCAATCAGAATACAAGTACAAACCTCAGAGAAGGGAGAAAAATGTTTTTCCAGCTCTAGTTGTCTCAATGCTCTTGATTTCTTCTTACTGAAAACCTTTTGGAACAGTTTGATTCACTTATTTCATCATATGTTCCCTGCAAGTTGTATTTTCCCTGATGATTGCTCAGCTAGGTGCAAAGTTACTATTTGGCATGTTAATGTAGGCGAGATAAGTGTCGGTTTTGAAGGAGACGGTATGGATCCATTATCATAATATGCATTCACCTGTATGTCCAGCAGATTCTAGATGTAATACATGATTCTGGTGAAAACCAATTACTACTCTAGTCTTATAGAGCTATAATAAAGCAGATCTGGTTCAGCTATAACAATGACATAAAAGTAAGTGTTAAATTATGTGGCATTCATTATAAACACACTGTAGGCCCAGGAAATCATCTATGAATATTCACTGGAGTGAAACCCTAAAGCATGAAAATGAGATAGAATAATTCAGGGAAGAACCTTGGAGACTCTATGCCTGGCTTAAGATCTCAGCTCTGCCTTGTGCTACCCCTTTGTGACCTTGACCAAGTTTCTTAGACTTCCATGCCTGTGTTTCTTGTATGTAAAATAAGAATAACATTGGATGATCTCATGAGGATTAGATTATTAACTATGAAATGTTCGATTTCCTTAAGTACTAAGTTTGACAGTTGATGCCTCTGACACTTCGCTGTGACACTTCACTTCTTATTTTATTTTTATAGTGAAGGTACCATCTGATTATTTCAAATGGATGCTTTGGCTTGTGATTACCATTCAAAAAAATGTTTGGAGAAATTTTGGTGACACCATGGATAAGTAGTAAATTCCTTTTATTTTCAAATATTAGTTCTGTTGTGGAACCTCTGAGGCCCAGACAACTGGAAATGTCAGTGAGTTGTTTGGGTAGGATGTGGATAATGAACCCACAGTGCATCAATGGTTTCAGAAGTTTCACTCCTCACATAGCTGGGACTACAGGTGTGCACCACCAAAATAGCAAACTTTTCCATTTTTCGTACAGACACGATCTTACTTTTGCTCAGACTGGTTTTGAAATCCTGATTTCAAGCAGTCCTCTCAGGAAGGCCTCCAAATATTCTAGGAGTATAGGTGTGAGCCACTGAGCCTGGCTCTAAAAATCAGGGGAGAATCTGTTAAGTTTGTGGATGCTTTTCCCATATTCCTTCCCCACCATAAACAAACTATAAATTGTGTCATGCTTGCTTAAGATTTAAGTTACTGAGCTTTTTCCTCTTTAACAAATAGAGGAAGTAAGTTTGAGAGTGACCTGGCATACCCCTAGGTTTGTTAGTCCCCCTGCCGCTGAAGCAGGTGAGAACCTGGAGCTGAGTAAATGTGTGGACAACATTGGACAAATTGAGAGATTAGAGATACATATTTTTCTATCTTCTCAAAACTGTGTTTTTTTGCTTGACAGTTACAAAAACACCTGGATACATGGTTTCCTTAAAAAAGAACTTGTTTCTGGGTGGTGCCTATGGGTCAAAGGAATAGGGAGGTGGCCCCATATGCCAGAGGGGGCAGGTTCAAACCCAGCCCCAGCCAAGAACTGAAAAAAAAAAAAAAAAACTTGTTTCTTTTCATCTGAATTACTCCATTGCAGTAAGTGTCCTTACCTTTTCCTAATCCTTTTTGTCTTACGTGATCTATGAGAACATTTTACATTGTCTTACCTACTAAATGTATACAATGCACATGTTTGAATGTGTGTGTGATAAAGAAATTGGAAATTGGGTCAATAACTCAATATTTAATCATGAAGTTATAAGAAAAACCAAATAATCAAAGTCCGTGTTCAACATAACAGCTCAGCAAAGACTAAATGTCTCATCGTGTGTTTTAAGATATTAACAAGGCCAAAATAATGTTAGCCTCTCGATTAAATCTTATCTGAGTACTTTAATAAATAAAAGATATTTGAGCAGGTCTATGTAAATGGTTTAGAATTTGATCAGGATATAACACATCTGAGGGATTCACCAGTATGACACCAGACTTTTCAACTGAAACCTTTCAGGCCAAAATAAAATGATCATCCACCTTCAAAATTCTTAAACAAAACAATTTTTAGCCTAGAATTCTGTATCTTGCTTTAAAAAAAAAATAGCTTCCAAATTGATGGAGAAATTAAATCTTTTGCAGATATGCAAACACTGAGGAACTTCACCACCACAAGACCAGCTCTATAGGAAGTACTTAGACCTAGTCTCAACCTTGACCCTCACAATGGGCCACCAGCTAAGTAAACACACAGAAGCTAAAGGTCAACACTTAGCTTCCACAAAAGCACAAAGGATAAAATTACACAACAGACTTTCACTAAATAAGATGTATAGAACTCCACCACACATCAATTCTCTGGGTATGTATTGGATATATTGAATGGATTGAATTCACCGCTGAGGAGACTCAGGTTGGCAGGTTGGATGAAACAGCACCAACCATACAGATGTTGTCTCTGGGAGACACAGCTAGACGGGAAGGACACGTCAGCACTCAGGGATGGAGAAGGGGATGGATTGAAAACAGTATTACAAGCAAAACATTTTGGAGGCGGTTTATAGAATTAATACTTTATAAAACAATATAATTAAAAAAAAAAAAAAAGGAAAGAAAACCTGATGGGATTCCTGGCCTGTTCTTTTCCATACTCAGTTTCAGGTTGGTCCCTGCCTGATGTAGGAATTAGCTTCAATTCACTTCCTACTTAAAGGGAAACAGGAGATCGTGGATTTTTTTTTTTAACAAGTGAACAGTTTATTAAGAATTAAACAAAGGTATGATGTGATACAGTACAAGCAAGACACTCAAGATAGGTATAATAGTACTACTCACACAAAAACTTAAATTTCACCTCAAAAAAAATCACAAGA
>CAUYRH010113023.1:0-50816 GCA_963574655.1 Perodicticus potto | reverse complement strand
TGGGAATTTACCTAACAAAGGACATGAAAGATCTCTATAAAGAGAACTATGAAACTCTGAGAAAAGAAATAGCTGAAGATGTTAACAAATGGAAAAACATACCATGCTCATGGCTGGGAAGAATCAACATTGTTAAAATGTCCATAATACCCAAAGCAATATACAATTTTAATGCAATCCCTATTAAAGCACCATTGTCATACTTGAAAGATCTTGAAAAAATAGTACTTCATTTTATATGGAATCAGAAAAAAACCTCAAACAGCAAATACATTACTCAGAAATAAGAACTAATCAGGAGGTATCACATTATCAGACTTCAGGCTATACTATAAATCTATAGTAATCAAAACAGGATGGTACCAGCACAAAAACAGAATGGTAGATTTATGAAACAGAATACAGAACCAAGAGATGAATCCAGCTACTTATTGCCATTTGATCTTTGACAAGCCTATCAAAAATATTCAGTGGGGAAAAGACTTCCTATTTAACAAGGAGTCTTTAACAATGGTGCTGGGTGAACTGGCTGGTGACCTGTAGGAGACTGAAACTGGACCCCCACCTTTCACCATAAACAAAAAATTGATTCTCACTGGATAAAAGATTTCAACTTAAGACATGAAACTAGAAAAATACTAGAAGAGAGTGCAGGGAAAACACTTGAAGAAATTGGCTTGGGAGAATATTTTATGAGGAGGACCCACTCCCCCCACCCCGGGCAATTGAAGCAACATCAAAAATACATTACTGGGATCCGATCAAACTAAAAAACTTTTACACAGCCAAGAGCACCGTAAGTAAAGCAAGCAGATAACCTTCAGAATGGGAGAAGATTTTTGCAGGCTATCCTTCTGACAAAGGTCTAATAACTAGAATCTACAGAGAACTCAAACTAATCAATAAGAAAAGAATGAATAACCCCATTTCTATGTGGGCAAGAGACTTAAACATAAACTTTTCTGATGAAGACAGGCACATGGAAAAAGACATGAAAAAATGCTCCTTATCTTTAATCATCAGAGAAATTCATATCAAAACCACTTTGAGATATTATCTAACTCCAGTATGATTAGCCCACATCACAAAATCCCTAAACTACAAATGTTGGCATGGATGCAGAGAGAAGAGAATGCTTCTACACTGCTGGTGGGAATGTGAGCTAATACAACCTTTTTGGAAAGAAGTTTTGAGAACACTCAAGGAACTAAAAGTAGACCTACTGTTCGATCCTGCAATTCCTCTACTTGGAATATACCTAGATGATCACAAATTATTTTTCAATAAAGATATTTGCACCAGAATGTTTATTGCAGCCCAGTTCATAATAGCCATGGTGGTATATGTACACCATGGAATACTATGCAGCCATAAAAAAGATGGAGACTCCACATCTTTTATGTTTACCAGGATGGAGTTGGAACATATTCTTCTTAGTAAAGTATCTCAAGAATGGGGGGGGGAAGTATCCAATGTACTTAATACTACTACGAAATCAATATATAACCACATACACACTCATATGAATGGCAAACCATAACTATAGTCCAGAAAGTAGAAGAGAAGAGGAGAGAGAGGGGATGGGAGGAGGAATTTGGGAGGAGGGAGGGTATTTTGGGGGACCTCACTTAATGTGCATGATGCAATAGTACATTTCAAAACTATTAAGAAATAATTGTGATGGATGTGTTACTCAGTTCAATGTAAGCATTTCACATTGTTTATCAATGCAGTATCCTGAGGCCCATTAATGCATCAATGTATAAAGTTATGATTTAATAAAAAAACAAAGAGGGTAGTAATGTGATCCAATTTATGTTTTAAACATGAAAAAAAGTATCATTAGAGAGGAAGAAAGGAGCGGGAAGCCCTTTAGCAAAGGAATAACATAACAGCCCAAGCAAGAGAGAGGGGTGGTGGAGGATGAATCAGGTACTGAAGGAGCTCCAGGATTGAGGGGGCCTCACATACCCTTTGGTGAATGCACTTACTCAATTTTGTGAACTCCATTTATTTTAATTGTTGAGGATTCATTGAGGGTACAAAGAACCAGGTTATATTGATTTATTAGGTAAAGTCCCTCTTATAATTGTGTCCTAACCCCAAAAGGTGTGTCGTACACTGTAACCCCCCAACCCCCTCCTCCCTTCCCTCCCTCTTTCTGTTCTCACCTTTCCCCACCCCGAACCATGTACTGGGTCATTAATTGTCCTCATATCAGAATTGAGTACATAGGATTCTTGCTTCTGCATTCTTGTGATGCTTTACCAAAAACAATGTGTTCCCCTTCCATCTAGGTTAATACAAAAGATGTAAAGTCTCCAATATACCACAGCTTGTTAATCCATTCCTGGATTGGTGGGCATATAGGCTGTTTCCACATTTTGGCAATTATTAATTGAGCTGCAATAAATAGTCTAGTACAAGTGTCCTTATGGTAAAGGGATATTTTTTTCTTCTGGGTAGATGCCCAATAATGGGACTGCAGGATGAAATGGGAGGTCTAGTTTGAGTTCTTTGAGGATTCTCCGTATTTCCTTCCAAAAAGGTTGTATTAGTTTGCAGTCCCACCAGCAGTGTGAAAGTGTTCCCTTCTCTCCATATCCACGCCAGCATCAGCAGTTTTTTGAGATTTTGTGATGTGGGCCATTCTTTCTGGGGTTAGATGATATCTCAGGGTAGTTTTGATTTGCATTTCTCTAATAATTAGGAACGATGAGAATTTTTTCATATGTTTGTTAGCCATTCATCTGTCTTCTTTAGAAAAGGTTCTGTTCATCTCTCTTGCCCATTGATATAAGGGATTGTTGGCTTTTTTTCATGTTGATTAATTTGAGTTCTCTGTAGATCCTAGTTATCAAGCTTATTGATAACTTACTGTTCATTTTTGTTGATGTTGCAATTGCCATGGAAGTCTTCTTCATAAAGTCTTTCCCCAGGCCGATATCGTCAAGTGTTTTTCTCATGCTTTCTTTGAGGATTTTAATCATTTCATGCCTTATATTTAGGTCTTTTATCTATCTTGAATCGATTTTTGTGAGTGGAGAAAGGTGCAGGTCCAGTTTCAGTCTTTTACATGTGGAAATCCAGTTCTGCCAGCATCATTTATTGAATAGGGATTCTTTCCCCCAGTGTATCTTCTTGTTTGGTTTATCAAAGATTAAGTGGCTGTAAGATGTTAGTTTTAGTTCCTGGTTTTCTATTTGGTTCCAGATGTCTATGACTATTTTTGTGCCAATACCGTGCTGTTTTGATCACTATGACCTTGTAGTGCACCTTCTGAAGTCTTATAGGCTGATGTTTCACCTTTTTTTTTATTACAAATAATTGCTTTAGCTATACAGGGTTGTTGGGTTTTTTTTTTTTTTTTTTTTGGTTCCACACAAAACAAAGAATTATTTTTCCAAGTATTGAAAGTATGATATTGAGTATTTTAATAGAGATGGCATTGAATGGGTAGGTTGCTTTGGGAAGTATAGACATTTTAACAATGTCAATTCTTCCCAGCCATGAGCATGATATGTTCTTCCATTTGTTAATATCTTTTGCTATTTCTTTCTTAGTGTTTTATAATTTTCTTTGTAGAGGTCCTTCATCTCTTTTGTTTGGTATTTTCCTAGGTATTTCATTTTCTTTGAAGCTATTGTGAAGAGGATTCTGTCCTTACTTAAATTCTCATCTTGACTGTTATTGGCATATACAAGGCTACTGATTTGTGGATATTGATTTTATATCCTGAGACAATACTGTATTTTTTGATGACTTCCAGGAGTTTTGTGGTAGAGTCTTTGGGGTTCTCTAAGTATAAGATTATATCAAGATTATTTTTGATCTCAGAGCTTGAAATTGGTCTGTTCAGGAGCTCTATTTCTTCCTGGTTAAGTCTAGATAGAGGATGTGATTACAAATATTGATTCATTTCCTTCACATTGTCACATTGCTAGGTATAGATTTTCTTATAGTATTCAGAGACAATCTCTTGTATCTCTCTGGTATCTGTTGTTATTCCCCCTTTATCATTTCTGATTGAAGTTACTAGAGATTTCAATTTTCTATTTCTGGTTAGTCCAGCCAAATGTTTATATATTTTATTTATTTTTTCAAAAAACCAACTCCTTGTTTCATTAATTTTATGAATGATTCTTTTGTTTTCAATTTCATTAATCTCTGATTTAATCTTGGATATTTCTTTTCTTTGGCTGAGTTTAGGCTTAGATTGTCCTCTTTCCAATTCCATAAGATAGTTTGTGAGTTTGTTGTTGGCACTCTCTTTCTGTTTTTCTATTGTAGTCATCTAAAGCAATAAGTTTTCCTCTCAGGACTACTTTTGCTGTATCCTGAAGGTTTTGATAGTTTGTATCTTCATTGTTCTTATGCTCAAGGAAGTTAATGATTTCCTCTTTTATCTTTTCCTGTACCCAGCTGTCATTCAGCTTAAGATTCTTTAATTTCCATGCCTTTGTGTTTGGTTGAATGTTTTTGTTTGAGTTGAATTCCACCTTTAGTGCCTTGTGGTCTGAGAAGAGTCAAGGTAAAATTTCAATTCTTTGTTTCTGTTGTGGTTTGTTTTGTGTCCTAGGATATGATCAATTTTGAAGAATGTTCCTTGGGCCTATGAGAAGAACATATATTCTTTATCTTTGGGATGGAGTGTTCGATATACATCTATCAAGCACAATTGTTCTAGGGTCACATTTAGGTTCCTTGTATCTTTTTTTAATTTCTGTTTAGAGAATCTGTCCAGTTCTGTAAGAGGAGTGTAAAAATCCCCTACTATTATGGTGTTAAGGGATATCATATTGCTCAAGCGAATTAAGGTCTATTTCAGGAACCTGGGAGCATTTAAGTTGGGTGCATAAATATTTAGAATTGAAATGTCTTTTTGTTGTATTTTTCCCTTGACCAATATAAAGTGTCCATCTTTGTCTTTTTTGATTTTAGTTGCTTTGAATCCACATGTATCTGAAAATAAGATTGCAACCCCCTTTTCTTCTGAATTCCATTTGCCTGAAAAAATTGTCTTCCATACCTTAAATCTGAGATTTAATTTATCCTTTGAGGCTTGGTGTGTTTCTTGTAGACAAGAAATAGATGGCTTGTGTTTTTTAATCCAATCAGCCAACCTATGCCTCTTCGGTGGGGAATTCAAGCCATTAACATTTATTGAGATAATTGATAAATGTGGTGGAGTTTTATTCATCTTATTTTGTGGAAGTCCAGTGCTAAGTTTCATCTTTTTCTATCATTGTGGGAGTTAGGTTTTTTCCTCTAGTTTCTGGGTGCTTCCTTTGCTGGTTGTCCATTGTGATGGTCAGTGTGTAGAACAGGTCGAAATATTTCTTGTAGAGCTGGCCTTCCTGTTTGCATATCAGTAAAAGATTTGATTTCTCCATCAAATTTAAAGCAGGATATAGAATTATGGGATGGAAATTGTTTTGTTTAAGTAGATTAAAGGTAGATGACCATTGTATTCTGGCTTGAAAAGTTTCATCTGAGAAGTCTACAGTCACCCTTATGGATTTGCCCAAGTAGGTCAATTATTGCTTACTCCTGGCAGCTTGCAGAATTATTTCTTTTATTTTGACTTTGGATAGGTTCATCACAATGTGTCTTGGAGAAGCTCTATTTGAGTTGAGGTGACCTGGGGTCTGATATCCCTCTGAAAGGAGTGTGTCAGAATCTTTGGTGATATTTGGGAAATTTTCATTTATAATATTCTCCAGTATGGCTTCCATTCCCCTAGGGTGTTCTTTTTCCCCTTCTGGGATACCTCTAACTCATATGTTTGAACACTTCATAAAGTCCCATAATTCTGGTAGTGAATGTTCTGCTTTCTCTCTCTCTCTCTTTTTTTTTTCTGCCTCTCTAACTATCCAAATATTAATGTAAGTCAGAAATATGTTCCAGCTCTTCTTAACAAGTAAGAATCTGCTTCATGGAATATGTGTGGAGAACCAGAGGATAAGAAGGGCCCAGCCCTAAGGGGCTGATAGCAGAAGGTAGCTCATAAAATTGGATGTGAGTCTCAAAGCAAACATGAATACTCCACACAAGTATTTGGAAAAACAGGAAATGTCTGTAAGTATATTTGAATATCTAAGAATATTCTTAAGGACAAATAGCAGAAGATCAGATGTCAAAGATAAAGGGCAATGGATATTCACATTTTTAGGAGAAATGCAAACAACAAAATCCATAAATGCTGGTGCTTTAATCTTCTTAGAGGTGTCTTTGGGAAGAAGGGCTCCCAGGTAAGTATGCTTTATGCCCCGGGGCGTGAAAGGCTTTGGTCATGTGTGGAGCTGCTCATCATTATCACAGACACAGTCCATGGAGCAAGGAATGATTGACATTATTTAGGCCATTTTGTTAAAAAGAGAGATTAAACATACTCTTTTAATGAACATACTAACTTATTCAATATAAGTCTCTTTTCTCTGTGATTTTGAAGCTATCAGCCTTGCTTCAGTGTGGCTTTCGTTCATTTTTCACACTGTGTCTCTTTAGGAGAAGTGACTTTTTTTTAAGCACTCTTGACCATGTTGATATGATTTTCATAATGAAATAATATATAGGATCACACAGTAAGTAATTCACTGGTAAGCACCAAATAGTCATTTTTATTCCTCACTGCCTGTTGTGTGGGTCACACCACTCTAGGCACGAATAATTAATTTTTCTTACACTGTAATTATATGTAATTCAAGCCAAACCACCTTCTTCAAAGAAAGAAGATACAGTGCCCTATTAGATGTGTGTGGCTGCAATTATCTCTTCTGTGTTGAAATTAAACTTCAAGAATAGTCTATTTATAACAAAGAGAACTTGTATTTTAGGATAAATTTATCCTCCGAGGATGATGAAACGTACATTCAGGCTTTGGGAGCCAGGCTGAACATTAGACTATTTCTATTTCATAGCTTTTCAAAGCAGCTATGAAAATGTAACACAATGGGATGTCTCTGGTGAACTATCCACACACAAAAATGTAGTGGTCACCCTAGAAGATTTAATGAATCACAGAACCAAGTGGCAGAAGCAAGTGAATTCACCCAGAGGATGCATGCCAGTCAAACGGCTGCTCTGTGGAGCTCCTTAAAAAGATAGACCATTGTCTACTCACACCCCTGCAGCCAGAGTCTGGTGCAGAGCTAGGGCAAGGAAGGCCTGGGGCACACATCTGAGGTATAAGCAGATGAATGAGGAAATGAACAGTGAATGGATTTATGCACAGAGCAACAGACGGTGGGAAGATGTGTGAATAAAGCAGAGACAAGGAAAGTCAAGAAAGCCTGATGCCCCTGATGCTGTGAGAGAAGGGGACAGGGTCAGGGATGAGGTTCAGGCAAAGACCACTGGAGGCACACATGGGAATGCTGGAGTCTTAGGGGGAGTATTTCTCTTTTGAGAGATGACCTGGTAGGCACAGAAATAGATTTGCCTGTAAAAATAGAAAGAATACTGTTTTAAAGGAACACAGTGACATTCTCAGACCAGCAGGAAGGAAAACAAGTCTGATGGGAGAACTTTGTAGACTTCAGAAAACATGAAACAGAGATGGTGTTGGTTCATAACATCATCAATAAACCTAGGTTTTAAAACATGGGAACAGATTTCTATTGCTGGGCACTTGAAAAGGTATCAGGGAATTTTTCTGGAATGCTAATATAGTGGGAAAAAACTACTTTTTCTCCCCTTTTTTGTTGTTGTTTGGGATTCATTGAGGGTACAAAGAATTAGGTTAGAGTGATTGCATTTGTTAGATTGAGTCCCTTTTACTTTTAATGCAACTATGACATTACATATCCTGTCTTTAAGCTGGAAATATTTATTAGAATAGTGCAAAAGTTTTTAGAGCAAGGCAAATTAAACATTTTAAAGACTTTTATCACTGATAATGAAAACAAAGCATTTTCAGTGCAGCAAAGAAACTATCATTTACAACAAAACACTTCTCATTAAAATATAATCTGTGTTAATAAAATGTTCCAGTGATTATATACACAGAAATAGAAGGCTAGCGTGTAACCCAACATTGACAAAACAGCAACGTCCTCAGTAAGAATCCATGCATAAGGATGCCGTGGGCATTTGACAGCAGGAGAGGAAGGAGTGAAAGCTCCTATTGGTTTTCTGCCCTGGGGGCAAAGAGCCTCCCTTCCGGAAGAGTAAGAAGAGTTAGCTCTTCAGAGACTGATAAAGACCATTTTGTGAAGGGCTTTGAATATTAAACCCAAAAGTAAGCATTTCAGCTTGTGGGCAACATGGAATCATTGAAGTTTCTGGAAGATTAACAAACCAGAGGCAGTGCACAAGGTAAGTAAGGAAACGGGGGTGGAGAACAGAGGGTGAGCTAAGGCCAAGCTTTCCATCTTCAGTACCAGAAGTGGGGACCCTGGGAGCGGAGCTTTATCAACTTTGTTTCTTTAGTCACACTGGTTGCATTTTTATAAAATGAATACATCAAATTGTTCAATCAAATTTAAATGTTTAAGATTTAATTATTTTACATGAATGCATTTTTTTAATACCTGAGCTCACATTAAAACTAGTGTCTATTAAAATCTATTTTTTGAAATTATGCCTTCCCCATTTAGCAATCCATTTACTGTCATATCTTTCACCTTAATCTAGGTGAATTATGACCTTTATAGATTTTCAACATTATTCTAGCCATAAGCAACTCGCAGTTAAGAGGAATAATACAGACACTTAGCTAAATGACAACAGAACCAGGAATTCAGTGCTATGTAGAGAAATGGAGATGGTGACATAAAGGTACTATTGTAATGAATTTATTAATATAAGGTACACACTGAACTGAGGGTTCTGTGAGCCATGTGAGTTTTAAAGGACAAACAGAAGCTTGCCCAGGAGACAATTTCACAGAAGGGTTAATGAGAAAAAGAAATCATGTACTTTTAGCCAGGGGAGATAAGCAAATTCCCATTCTGGACCAGGAAGCGATGTGGATGGTTTAATAATAGATGAGCTTGAACGTGTTGAGTCAACCCCGGGGACCTGCCTGGCCACTTCTGTGGTCAGCAGTGATACACTGCAAGGAAAACCTGAGATTAAAGAGAAAGAAAGAAAAGATACCAAAGGGCCATGCCACATAGTCCAGTAAACAGTTCAAAGGCATTTTAACATCATCCTATAAACCCTGTAAAGCTATTAAAGAGTTTAGGCAAGAAAGTAACATAATGAGGTGGGTGTTTAGAAAGATTGCTCTGTAGGGAGTTGTAAACAATGGATCCCTGTGGCCCCACAATAATTTATGGAGCAACGAAAATTATTCAGAAAAGCTGACAGAGAGTGGATTCTAGAAATATCAATAAAATGGTATGACTCAGTGGAGCTCAGAGGAGAAGGGTAAACAAAACTAAATGACTCCTGGGTTCTGGCTTGGGAGATAAGTTGATGAGTCTCAAAGAGTCCACACAAGCACTCGTGGGCAGGGATGCATGGAGAGTCGCGTGGCTCAGATGATATTTATATGCACATACGCTGGGGTGGGGTGCTCAGGGAACACCCCAGGGTCACGTTCACTGAGGTGGGCAACACAGGATCAGAGGAGCCAAGGAGGGGAAGGTGCCTGCAAAGTGACCACAGAAGCATGTGCTCTGGGAGAAGAGGGACGTGAGAGGCCCAGGAACCTGTGTGTGGTTGATCCGGCAGCTTTCTGGGATAATGAACTTGTTGGTTGATCCGGCAGCTTTCTGGGATAATGGACTTGTTGGTTGATCCAGCAGCTTTCTGGGGTAATGGACTTGGTTGATCCAGCAGCTTTCTGGGGTAATGAACTTGTTGGTTGATCCGGCAGCTTTCTGGGATAATGAACTTGTTGGTTGATCCGGCAGCTTTCTGGGGTAATGAACTTGTTGGTTGATCCAGCAGCTTTCTGGGGTAATGAACTTGTTGGTTGAGGTTGTAAGAAGTGAGAAGAGCACTTAGGGAGAAACTCTGAGAATAGGTGTTAAGGAGCAGAAGCACAAGAGCCCATGACAGACACAGGGACAGAGGTCACAGACGCAGAGAAAGGGACCAGGTGAGCTTGTCACAGAGATTAAGCTTCCGGAAGAGTGACCCAGAACCTGCCCCTTTACAGGGTACTTTACAGATCATCCCTGCTGCCATCAAGGCGAGTGACAGAAATGCAGAAATGCAGAGATGCAGAAAATGCAAGCCCCCCAGCCTGGAATCAGATTACAGTTCCGGGAGATCCCCGGGGGTGCCGTCAGGAGCCCCTGTTAGCTGTGGTCCGGAGCCTGGGCAGCTCAGCTCGGGCTCCTCTTCTCCCTGGCACTGACCCTGTGCAGGGACACGTGGACAGCAGCATTTTCTAAAATGCATCTTCTTGTCTTGTAAAAGGAATGGTGGCCTAGATGACTCTCAGCTGTGTGGGATGGGCACCCTGCTCTTTTGCTCCCCTCTGTGGGTGGCAAACCCTATCGATCTAGTCTGCTGTGAGCACCCTGACTGTACATTTTCTTGGGGGAAACTGTAGCATTGCTTAAAATAAATTTTAGTCATTTTTCTATCACCTACTAGTAACTAAGAGCTTCATGTGTTTTACTGGATGTGTCCTTCTTTGTCAGAGAAGAGCCATGTGACCTGAGCCTTCTCCTTTAATTACCTTATGGGAAACAATTACTCATTACATTATTTAGTGGCAGTAATTGAATGAACTAAATTAACTCACCTATAAAATGCAAATAATATATGTGTCTTCCTCACATCTACAAGAAGTCATGGTTATAACAAAATGAGGGATGGCACTATTTTTGTATACTACCAATATGTAAGATTAGTTCAACATGGGTCATTTTTCTCAATTACATTAGTACAGGGAGAAATGTGCATCATATAAAATATCAAAGGATAACAGCTAGATTTTTTATTTGTAAAAGGTATTTCACAAGTACTGCCAGAAACACATAGCATGCCTAAAAAATTGTCTTAAAAGAAAAAGAAGTTCTCACAGTTCCCTCGAATCTCTCAACACAGCTTCCAACCACACTCCATCACAGCCACTGACCCAGCATTTGTCTGAAGCCCCACAGCCTACACGTCTCAAAGAAAATAAAAATCCTTGAAAACTACAGCAGTGATTAGAGCTTTGGAAGTCATCAATGGCAATTTTGTTTAATCTTTTAAAATCTGTCACTTAAAAAGAAAAACTAATGATTTTCTAATAAAAATAGTGATAACTGTAATCCACAGATGGTTTACTGTTGCCAGAGTCAGAATGACATTAACACTCAAATCTCAGAGAAGCACTCTCTGCAGGGAGGGACAGGCTCAGTTGGGGAATATTCTCACCTCTCTTGTACTCTGAGCAACATCCTTTGATGTAATAATGCTTCCAAAATCAAGAATGTAGGTGATTGAGCCTTCGGTCTGATTCAAGTGAATCTTAATTTATTGGATTTGACACAACACACAAATACTCTGATTATACAGTAAGATTCATTTCTTCGCACAAAAAGCAAAAACAGCTGATAATTTGCTTCCAGTCCATGTCATTAATAGCCACTGTAAGTCCCTGGAAAGGTAGGGTTCATGTGATGTTGTCTGAGTTTCCCTGGGAAAGGAAGGCTCCTGGTGAACGTTCTCGTTCAGTGACGACAGAGGGTAGAACGAATGGAAGTCGGAACAGTTTCCACCACGTGACTGACTGGCTAATCCCGTTCTTATGAGAGAGAGGAAACATTTGCTACAAACATGATATCCCTAAAACTCAGCAAAGTCAAACAAATGCTAAAACTTTCAATGAGCCTCTCCAAATATTGCCAATCTGCACATAACTTATATAGTACAAAATGATAGAGAATGAAATGGTCCCTTGGATACCATAAAGTGTGCCCAGGTAGTTAAATGACGATTTCTTTTAAAATCCCCTGAATGTAACTAACAGCAGCTCCATAGCCCCCGTTTTCACAAAGGCCTCAGCCACAGCATGCGGGAGCCTGTATTGTGAGTGCGGACTTCATCCTCCTCCCCTGAATCCAGAGCCCAGAAGCCCTCGTCTTACAAAGAGCCCTTGGCTGTTCCTCTGCAGGCAGATTTTCACAGGCACAGCCACAGCAAACGTCCACCAGGAGCCTGGGGACAGGCCTACTCTGACTCCTACCATGGCAGGTGTCTGCCCAGCACACGTTTCACCTTCCCTCATATGTACCCTGTGCTCCACGTCCCTGCTCGGCACCTCCCTGTTGGTATCCGAAGCCCGGGCTCCCAGCGAGAAGCCCACATCTGATGCGGGCAGCAGGTGTGGCCTGGGAAGACCTCTGTCCACTTCTGAACCATCCACCCCAGGTGCTGTGAAATCTCTGGCGTATCCTGAGAAAAATACACTTCATCTTCTTCATTTTCTTCCTCTCTGATTTAACCTCCATATCTTAACCAAACCCCAGCTATTTTCTGAAAATTCTTTGTCCCAAAGCTTTCCTCTTCTCACTTTGCCTCAGGGGCCAGCTGAGTCCTGTTCCCCAGACTTGGCTTCTGGGCCATGGACGGCTTCACCCCACTTTTCCTTTTCTTCCTTCCACGACTTGCTCCATCACCCCCTGCCTTCCATGGTATATTTCGGGATTGCTGATTGACGTCAGGGTCTGACTTAAATTTTCATTTACCATCACATCTTATTTTCAGAAGAGATCATCTGTCTCTATGACTCATGTTTTCCAAGGATTTCACAATTCTTTATCTTCTTTTTTTCCTTTCTAATCTGAATCTATCCTGCCCACATCCGTACTACTTGTGTATTTCAAGAATATTATGTGCAAGCTCTTCAGGAGATCATAGCGTGTACAACAGTGAATGTACAATACGATGGAATAACAGAACTAGAGAATTGCTCGTAGGGCATCCTGGGAAAGCAGATGGAGAGTGTAAACCCCTGATGGACATGGAGAAGCTGACCTCAGACACCTGCCCATAGAGGGGAGGTGGGTCCCCATTGTGAGGTTGAGCAGCCACACCACCGTTCCAGCCTCCCCAGCCTGACTTGCTAATGCACTGTCTTGCCCTGCCTTGCCAGCTGCCTACCAAAACTCGGCCCAACAGTCCATTCTCCATAAATTTTCAGAAGGATCCTTACAAAATAAAAACATTTTAGAATTAGTTTTTATAAAATTTGGATCTGTTCCTCTTTGAATCTCCTTACAAAGAAAATGTCTTATGTTTTTCCTAGAATACCCTCCAATGGTGTGACCGCAAGTTACATGGGGAGCCTTCTCTCTCCTCATTGTATACATAGCTGCGCCCTCAGATGGTTTGTTATTCTCCAGTTCCTGCTTTTCACATGAGAGTTTCTCTGTCTTACATCCATCTCCCACCTTTCCAAGATGTCCAGGAAAAGTCCTGCTTATCCCACATGGCCAAATGGCTTAGAACACACACTGCTCCATGAATCCCACCCAACCACAGGCCATGTTGTGCTCACTCTCTCCTCTGGCGTGCTGTGCTCCTTGGACATGGCCCTCTCATCACTCTGAGCATATACTGTTGCCAGAATTTGCTCACTGCTCACCTTGCCCAGTAAATTATGGTTCCTTGAGAACAGGGACCTCGTTTGTGTGCCCCAAAATCTAGCACAATGCTCAGGATAAACCTACTTTGGTGTTTTGAATGGCTGTCAGAAACGTCCTGGTAAGAGATGGTGGGCACCCCATCCAACACCCTTCCCACCTCCAGTCTCCACAGACTTATAGGATTGAATGAAGCTAGAATCCTGTTCTGTTCCCATCCCACAGGTCTTCCAGCCACATTGTTACCTTTCCATATATTAATTTACCTTTGATCATTGTCAATTCCTCCCATGGAGTATTTCTGCCATCATTCTTTTGGAGTTTTGTTTGAGAACCCAGGTCTGTATGAATTTTGCTTTTGGAATTTAGTTTCCCACAGTGAGTCACACCCACAGTGATGAGCAGAGAGGTGACACGCTCCCTCCTTCCTGGTGCCTGTCTCACAGATTTGTTCTGCAGAGCTCGCAGACAGGACCAACTGTTCTACCCGTCGGCTGCCAAAATAAGTCAGCAGTTGAGAAGGGGGATAAAAAAGACTATGAATTATGGAAAATAACTAGGAAGAGAGAATGGCAATACAATGAAAAAAGGTAACAACTCCCAGTAACCAGCTGCCCATGTGACTATCTATAATTTCAACCAAGTAAAAGAAAAATTAGATGGAGAAGAACATCTAGTCAACCAGAGGTCTCTGAACTACACCTAGTAGTGAGAGCTTTTTCCAGGGATCTAACTAATTAGCCTGATGGGCATAACATAACAGAGACTGGTCACAGTCTCTGGCAACACCGTGTGTTTCATTAAGATAACAGATCAGGAAAGCAAAGAGTTAGGTGAAAAGGGGAAGAGCAATATGTTTGGAATAAATTCAGTTTTCATATGAAAAGGTTCATAAAACAACTCTGAATAGAGCCTGACCTATAAACCTTTCTGGTACCTAATGGTGTATGCACACACGCCAGCGTCTGGTGTCACCGTGACACACGACATAGGTGGTAGGGTGGCATTTTAACATCCCCGGAGTATGCCTGGGAGCACGCGTCTGTCTCTTCCTCACCTTCATGGTGTTTATCTCAGATGCTAAGAGTGTGATCATGAACTCAACACGAGCAGTCGCTTCCCTCTACCAGAATTTCACCCGATGTGCCAGGCTCTGCAATGGTTCTGTCTGCTTCCCTGAGAGACTCCAGAGCCCTCACTCTGCTCGGGGTATTCCTCACACCTACCACAGCTCTGTGAATCCTTTGAAAATAAGCACAACACACAAGAAAATTATTTTGCGAGGGAATCAGTGTGGCTTACCATTATGTGCTTTTAAGAATGTTCTCTGGCAGCTGCCCTCATCAATAGTGATGTGTTGGGCAAGTTTGCCTGCATTGGGGCTTCCCATAGACACGGGTTTGGTGTCATGCTGGAATTTCTTTTTAAACATTCTGGAGAAGTATGTTCATTGCATAACGACTGCGCAAATATCTATAAGATTATTCTCAGACATGACTTTCTTGAGCCTTTTTTCATTTAACTTTTGTGCTGAAGTTCTATAATTGCAGTTGTGTGGAAATACTTAGCTTATAATACTTGGTATGGTGAAAAAATAAACAATTGCTTGTGTCAGCCCCGTGCTCTGTTTTAGTTGCTCTGTGTGGATATTTTCCTCTATGTAGGCTCAATCCTCCTGCCTTGAGTGGTGGGGAGAAAAGGATCATAAGGAAAAGAGAAAGGTCTAGGTACGGAAAGTCAGAATTCGTTCATGAGGATGGTTTTATCTTCTGATTAAGAGTCAAGGCCAATGCTTGGTGTGGCCACCACATCAATAATGTGTAGGCATCTGTAAACATTTTGGTGACAATATGTACACATAGCAGATATACTTATTAGAACCAAATGTGCGGGATTTTGACTAAATGTAATAATGTTAAAAAAAAATCTGGGAAATGTAATTAATTTTGTTGGTCTATTCCTTCCAATCCTCTGCTGGAACATCTGTGGTCTGAATTGTTTTTCCATCATCATTTTGGCATCTTCACGCTGTTAAATGTTTTCCCTGCTGTTTGCATTTTAGATGGGAGTCCGAAAAGTGTTTCTAAAATACTGGCATGCTGACCAGCTCAATGATTTGTGTCTACAGTTGCAGAGAAAAATTATAACCTGCCAAAAAGGTAACAGTTATACACAGACATTTCTGAACTTCTTTTAGTTATGAAGTACAAAATTATTTAGTGCACCCCAAGTTTAAACGCCAGTGGGATCGGCATCACAGTGAACTGCTCTATCCATTCCCGGATGCTGCATCCGTCAGATAGTTTTGGGGTGTTCGGGAACCGTGTGGCTCAGGCTGTGCACCTGTCTCTAAGTCAGCATGTGTAGACAGAGCTCATACTGACTTCGGTAGTTATTCCATGTGAAGTTCTTATTGAATTTCCACCTAAACCACAATCTGGAGGAAGGAATATACATATCTTATTACTTACACATTTCTTGCCTTGCACATATTCAGGCGTGCTGATCTTTTCCAGAAGCACAGGGCAGTTAGCCTGTTCCTTTTCATCTGTAGCAGGAAGAACTTGGTGTTGGGTCCAGCTCTTCCTTTGCTGTGTCAGAAGTGCCACTGCTCTGCCCGAGTTTGGCAAAATCAACAACCCAATCAGTCAAAAGATATTTTCTGTGATTCTCTGAATGCCTTGGGAAAATCCCTGACTTTCTTTCTCCTTTATGAGGTTCTGATAACACTTGATGCCCTGTCTTTAATGCCTTATGGCATCTATTTCACTTTAACTTCGGGAGAGATTCCATTTAGAATTTTTATTTTCCTATCAAAATTCAAGTGACTATTTAAATGGGCATATTTATAAAAACAGAATTATGTTTCACATGAAATGTATATGCTTAATAGATTTTTCTAACTTTTAATTGGCTTACTCTTTTAACTCTGATACATATAATCACTGTTTCTTGGAAAGGTAAAAGAGGGAGAGATTAATCTCCATGCTGCCTTTTGGTGGAACTTATTAATGACCATGGTTCTCTCTGTATTTTAAGTTGTTCATCTCACCTGATAGGGTGCAGAGATCAGCTTTATTCTGTTCAAGCCCCTGTTCATTCTCCCTGCAGGACTCACTTGCATGGCCTCTGTGTGGAGTCTCCGGGGGTCCCTTCCTTTTCTGATAATAAAAAGTCCTGTAATGTACTACCTCCCCAACAGTCTCGGTTCAGAATTTAGCACATCTAGTTCAAGTAATGAGCAGAATTCAGAACCCCTTTCTGAGTCAGGTCTGCTCCGTAGGGACCTCCCGGGGGGAAGTGGGTGAGGTGCTGACTCCACACACAGGCGGCTCGGTACCCTCTGTGTTTAACAAGGAGAAGCAGAAGTTGAGGGCGGGGCACGGGCCTTCGGTGGCACCAGTGGGACTTTCCTGGGGTCTCCTCTAGGTGGGAAAAGTAAAGGCGCTCGTATGCCCCGGAGCACGTCAGTGACTCCCTTCTCCATCTGACAGGATTCCTACTTTGGCCAGTCCTTGTAAACCCCAGCCCAGGCCCCCTGCCTGTCCTCTGCCCGGGGCTGCTGTTCTCTCAGTAGACATCATGTTTTTGAAAGAAAATGAGAAACAAAAACTGGGACCACTTCCTGGGCATGGCAGAGACCGGCAGAGTCTGCATCCCACTCCGGGGCCTCAGCTCTGGCCTCTGACACCTCTCGGTCCACAGTGGCCTCCAGACCTTAAGACACATGTCAAGCTCCCCGGGTGGTTTCCTGGAGCCCCTTTTACCAGGCAGGGGTCTGGGAAGCCTTAGAGGCCCAGGCCCACCTATTGAGAAGCGACCTGCTTTTGTCTGGGGGATGATAATCTGGCGTCCTTAGAGTCATCCTTGGCTGAGCAGAGGAGAGGCTGGGCCACAGTCCGCTCTGGACCTCCCCCTTTGCAATTTCTATTTGTGTGGCCAGCCACACCTAAAAGGTGTCACCTGAACACCAGCACTTAGGAGCTGATTAGGGATCCAGAGTCCCGAGCCCCACCCAACCCCTACTGAATCCTCAGCTGAAACTGGGGCAGGGAGAGTCTCATTTAATATAATGCTATATATGGATAGAACAGGATGCCACAGATTCTCCCAGAAATTTTCCTCAAATATGATTAGAAGAATGTGTACACTATCTTCTATCAAGGATGCCTAGTAGAAATTCCTCTTCTATTTAAAAAGATTAAGGTTCTGGACTCCACTGACCTGGAACATAAAAAAATGAACAGAACTCTAATTATCTATTCACCTTTCTAAAGATAAAAATTAAGAATGTTCTAAAAAAAAAAATGGCATCAAGGACAGCGCCTGTGGCTCGATGGATAGGGCGCCAGCCCCATATACCAAGAGTGGTGGGTTTAAACCCGGCCCCAGCCAAACTGCAACAAAAAATGGCCAGGCATTGTGGTGGGCGCCTGTAGTCCCAGCTACTGGGGAGGCTGAGGCAAGAGAATCACCTAAGCCCAAAAGGTGGAGGTTACTGTGAACTGTGATGCCACGGCACTCTACCTACAGAGATAATGTGAGACTCTGTCTCTAAAAAAAAAAGTTATCAAAGTAAAAAGCATAATTTCATACTGCACAAATGAAATAATGGATAGAAGACTATTTTTTTAAAAGCACAGGCTCCTAAAAACAAAGCATTAATTATTAGTTTTTATTTTTACATTTCTTAGAGAACTGAGCTCTTAATGCCTTTTGCTAATATTAAATTTTGTCCAAATGTAATAATCTGGAGTCATTTCCAATTTTTTCAGAATGCTATTTTGTTTCTCTTTGTAAATGTCAGGGGGAAAGAAAACTGTACCTTTAAGTTTTAAATTTAATCATTTTAATTTCAAATTATTCCTACCATAAATTTTCTCTCATACTAAATTTGTTCATTTTATTCTGGATGGAAATCCCTGTGAATGAAGACTTTTCATGGTAGGTATCACAGAAGTAATCTTTTAAAATTGTCAGAAAGATAGCAAATAGCAATGTCTATTTGTGGCATGCTAATTTTTTATTAACCGTCACTTATTAAAGATACTGATTTTTAGCAACTGCTGTAACATTTTGAAAGAATTTTAAAAGGCCATCAGGTTGAAGTGTGAGAAGGCCGAGTCCTCAGGATGAGGGGGCAGGTGATGCTCAGGTGGACGTGAGCCCAGCAGACGGTCAGAAGACGTCTGACATATGCAGCTAACCTGTTCATTCCAGGAGAAAAACTTCTTGAATATACTCTCACCTTCACCCTCCTAAAGTCAGCGTCTCCATGTTTGTAACCTAACAGCAGTGCCACACAGTTCTCCCTCCTCACTTTACTCCACATTTGAGATTCCTGGAAGTCTGAGTGTTTGGCTATTCAATTATTTCCCTTCTGATCATCAGTTCAGCATGACTTTTTTACAGTGAACTTGATGCACCTGCTTTGCGGTGTAATGCACTGTTAGTGTTGCTGTCTGGGGACCAAGAAAGGGCCCAAGCTTTGAGTCTGTGTGTTATCTGCTGTCTTCCTCTGAGGCCGTCATTGTAGAGGTTGTGTTCAGCTCCTCCTGTCTCACCAAGTTTAGGTATCAACACAGATGTTCTACACAGCCAACCTGTTATTTTATTATTTTGTCACTATGGGATAAAGCACTTGATGTTTTGTAGGCTTCTCCGTCCAAAAAACTTGACTGAAAAGCACTTGATCAAAAGCACTTGATTTTGTTGCTATGAGATAAAGCACTTGATGTTTTGTAGGCTTCTCCCTTCTCTGAGGACAAGAATAAAGTGTCTTTGCTACACGCATTGGTTTTCCCTGAAATTATAAATCTTCTATAATCGTTAGAAATCCTTCTAACCTTAGAAACTTAGAATTGGAAGAGAGGGCATCACAGAGGTTTAAAGACTCAAATCTGAATTTCTCTGCCAGAATCTGCCCAGCTCACCCGTCTGCTCTCCCTGAGAAGAGGCCACTGGTCCTGTTCATACTCAGGGCTGCATACCAGCTCCCTTCCTCACAAGGCAGTCTGCTCCACTCACACCTGTGCCTACTGCTAGCAAGTTCCCTCTCACCTTGATTACAAACACGTTTCCCTCTGACTTCCCCAGTGGGTGTCCTGCCTCCTGGAAAGCTGCAGACTATGTCTGTACCCAGGTGGGCTACAGGGGTGTAGTTTGGCCTCGTAAGCATACAGTGATAGGGACCCCGGCTCTGCCATCCCCTGGTTTATTTACCTGTAGGAATTTTGCTTAGTCTCACTAAGAAAATTACTGTCGTGTCTTAAATGGCGATAACAGCGTATACATACGTATTATTGAGTTTCAGTGTTAAATGATAGTGTCTGACACATAAAGGTACCTTTAAATGGTGGGTTTTAAAAGATACTTTCAATTCTTACATGTCACTGATACATTAGTGATTTCAAAGTGTTTTCTTCTCACCAGTTTTTATACATTTTTCTTGCCCTCATTTCCCAGATAGGAGGGAAAATATTCTATATTTTCACATAGTCTCTTTCCTTAGTGTTAAATGTCATGTTGATTTCTCTAGGAATTAAATCACAGTCTTACAAATGATATATGCATGCAATAACCTGATACAATGAAAGATAGTCAGTGCCTCCCAAAATAGTCCAGCGGGAGACGCACCCCCAAATTCTCTGGCGTTTGGACCTAGTTCTTTCTCATCCACTTACCTCCTGTCTGTCAGGGTCCAGCTTGTGTTTCCAAATCAGCGTGGGTGCCTTTCCTATAAATATTACCTGCAGTATCTCATTCACATCAAGAGTTTTTGCCTTTAGTGTTATCATTACTAAATTTAGATACACTTTTTAATATGTAATATTAGAATGTTTTAGTAAATCTTTGTTCTGGGTTAAACGTATCTCATTTCATAGCTGCGCAGATAAATACCAGGTGACTTTTGTTTGCATGCGTCTGAGTTTTTCACTGTTGCTCCACTCACCGACCTGTGCTTGTGTTCTTTTATGAAAGTTATCAGAGGGTTCTTAGCCCGCCAGCACTTGCTTCAGAGGATGAGCGTGAAACTGCAAGAGGTCACCTCCATCAACAGCTTCTTGCAGCACACGGAGGACATGGGGCTGAAAACCTATGATGCCCTGGTCATCCAGAATGCTTCAGACATTGCCCGGGAAAATGACAGGCTCCGTGATGAAATGAACGCCACTTCCCACAAAGAGAAGTCCGAGAGCAGGGGCAAGCAGGGGGAAGGACTCAGGAGGTAAGGGCAGACAGAGAGTGCAAAACCCTAATTACCACTGCAGTGGACTCCATGGAGTCTTGAAATTCCAGTGCCCTTAATACAAAGTTCAGTGCATCACGACGGCAGTTACAAGATCAGGCAGATTCATTATTTGAAAGCCTTTAGTCTGAACAGGTGGTTTCTTTGCGCTTTCCTTCTATGAGCTAGACGCAAGTATGTGTTAATTTGCTCATATGAAATAATCATTGCCCCGCCCAAGTGCTGAGGTCACTTACCTATATCAACACGCTCAAAGTTTAAGCATCTAATATTTCTGTTTTAGCAGGAACATATAGCTGGGGTTGGGCTCTGGGCATATTTACACAAGGTCATGTGCATAAGGCTGGCTTATAGAGACTTTGGATATCTGACCAAAAAATGAGACACTACTCTGAAAATATGAAAGAAGTAGTGAATTCCATAAGTGGCTCGTATGTATCGCATTTCCCTGTATAAACTGACGCACTGACTTTGTCAATGAGGAAAGCTTTGGGAAAAGCTTTTTTATTTAAAAGTTCACTTTAGATGCTGAACTTGACATGGAAGCACACAGTTAACCTGGTCCTTCTCCATTTTCTCATCTTCCCTCTCCAAAACTGAGGAAGACAGCTATCAGCCACAACACCCTCCACAGCCATGGCCTTCTGGATCTTAAGTCATTGCCAGGGAGATGTTTATTTTTTTTTCCATCGCAACTTGGTAATATCTTGTTGTTTCTCACTAAAAATGATTCTCTGTTGCCATTTCTGCCTATGTCAAATGATTTTTTATTAAAGCGTATCTTGCTAATTAGCTTCAAATATATCAGTGATTAAATGCTGAAAAAGATTCCCTTGTACAAAAACTATAATTAAACATTACAGGGAAAACAAATTCTCCACCAAGCGCCATGCTTTCCTCTTCAGCTATTTCATTTTCTACTTGGGCGGCTGGCTGTGCCTCGCGGTCGACACCGGGCCGGTTGGTATTCTGCCACAGGAAGATATAATTAGGAAAACAAGCACCCGGAAGCTCCTCGCACAATGAACGCATTGGCATCTTGCTAGTACATGATTACGTTGACATGTGAGGCCAGAAGGAATTTTTTAAACCAGATAACCATTAATTTTATATGACTTCCAGAATAATATTTATTATTTTCTCTGCTGGAACTAAGCAGCCACCCCAATTTCTCAATTTGGTTATGTATGTGTTAGCCTGATAGAACATTAAGTGAGGAAGTGTCTGTCTGCTTGTTTAGTGATGAGCAGCAGTTCACTTGGCACCGGGCAGCCCCGTGGAGTAATGGGGAAAAATAATAGTTCTGCCATAATTAAATAATTTCTTGTGGAATTTAAATAATCGGGGCAGGAGGAGAGACAAAGAGAGAGAAAAGCTGTCAGTCTATGCTGGCTGTAAGCTTAGTCTGTTCCCCTTTTGCAAAGAGAAATGGTGATGAACTCCCAGCATTTGATGCAGCAGTAACTCTCCATTAAGATGGATTTCCCAGAAATTATCATTCAGATTGAAATTCTGGTTTTTTGATTTTCTTAAAATCAGAGTGCGAAAAATTCATTAGGTGAATGCTTGATGGGAAGTGGGGAGCCCCGTAAATGGTGCTGCATTTGTATGAGAATTCAGAGGAGTCATCCTGATGGCTACCCAGGAGCCCAGGTCGGGGCAGCTTTCCCTGGAGGGGCTGGTCCCCGACTGGGGCACACACGTCCCACCATGGAGGGCAGGGTCGCTTGTCAGGCTGTCAGCAGGTTGATTGTCATCTGAGTAATGTGTCTGAACCTCACTGGTGTGGTTCTGTCTATGTGCTGTTTCCCCCATAGAGTTGAAGACCGGGGTGGAGCCTGGAACTCCCAGTCCAGCCCCATCGTGCTCTCCCTGGCCGTGGATGCCCTGGGCCCGTCCATCTGGTCTCCCTCACTGCACGCGGTGTTCAGCATGGATGACAGCAGCAGCCTCCCGTCACCACGGAAGCAGCCTCCACCCAAGCCCAAGAGAGACCCCAACACCCGACTGAGTGCCTCTTACGAGGCCGTGAGCGCCTGCCTGTCCGCAGCGGCCAAGGAGGCTGCCCAGGAAGGTGAGCAGGGGAAGGAACGTGCAGCTGAGGCTCTGACTCTAGGCTGCACTGCCCCACGGCAGCACCGTGGCCTTAATATATTTTTAATAGAAATAAATCCAATTGTCAGCTTTCTAGCAGCTCTTTAATCATTAAATATAAATCATATTCGTTCAAATCTCTAAGCTTCTTAGGGAAAAGCTACTTATATATCATTTTCTTAACCCCCACGTCCACCTTTGTGTCAAACAAGCAGCCTCAAACCAATTCAGAAAGTCAGTTGCTATTCCCTGTAAACCTTCACCAATTAGAAGGTTAAAAAAACTCATCAAGCTTTCCTGTTATCACACTCTAATTAAAAATTAAGCCTGCTTTATCAGGTGGTAAGTGAAATGGTCCAGACAGAGGAGAATCATTGCACAAGAAAATTGAGTTAGCAAAACTTCGGGGAGTAGATAATAAAAGTTTCTGCAATGATGGTTTAGAAATATGTACACCGAAACGGGAAAATCCCAGTGTATCTTAATCAAATCTCTCACGGAGCAGTAGTGCAGCAATCATTGCTTAATTATTAACTTTCAGGATCGTGAAAAGTGGAGGGAGGCAGTGCCTGTGGCAGAACCCCCGCCAGGGAGCCAGAGTGTATGGGCTCCGCGCAGAGGACATCTGCGGCTCTGTTCTAGATGTGTGCGTGTCTTCCCTGGGGAGCTTACACTTAGTGGGGAGAGACACCCGGCGCAAAAGGGTAGGGGTGTCGGAAGTGGACGGTGACTACAATGAGATAGAAGTCAGTCCAGGAGGGGTACAGAGTGTAGGGTGAAGGAGCTGAAATCTAGATGAAACCGCTGAGCAGAGCTCACTAGAAAATAATATCTGGACATAGGATGGAACACGGTTGCTTCAGGAAATAAATGAACCAAAACTACAAAAACACAGCAAAACAATAAGCACAACTTTGAGAAAAGATGACTGACACCATGACGTTGACAGGACGGCCACAGACAGAAGCCTCAAGTCAGAAGTTCATCCTGTCTTCTTTTTCAAACGAATTTTTAATTGACATAAAATTGTATGGTTTTGATGATGCACCACAGGATGTAATGAAGTATTTACATGTCAGTGGAATGGCCCAATCCAGCTGGTTAACACCTACATTGCCTCCTCACGTGCTCCTTTTGTGATGGCCACTCTTACCAACTCTCTTCGCCTTTTCCAGGATACTCCATGTTGTCACGAACTGCAGGAACCACCATGTACAATCTTCAGCATCCTTTTCGTTAGTGGCTTAAAGAAAGACTAGCTCTTCAGGATGAGAGTTTTTACTGAAACAAGTTACTATCTTAATGTATATGAGTCATGTTACAATAATCCTTAGGTAAATCCTTAGGAAAATTCAGAAAACTTTGGAGAAGAGAGTTTTTAGAGTCCTGATGATAAAGACAACAAAGGAAGCTGAAAAATGAGATCACCTGCAGGAAGGTCTTCGAAGGAGATAATCACGTGGACATGGGTTTACGTTAGAGCAGGACTTCCAAGGACCAGACCTTTGGAGCACAGAGAGAAGGTGTTCTCCCAACACACCATAGTACCAGAAAAAGCCTAGACTCTGAGCAAATCATCCATACCCCCCTGAGAAAGTAGAATGAAAGTAGTATTTCCACTGTCACTATGTTCAGACCCCAATTGTGGCCCAATTGTGGAATAAGAAGAAATATTTCTTGGTAGCTTGCATGAGGAATACAGAATCTAATTATCTAAAATGCTTTGACCATGAGATGAGGATGGGAAGTAAAGACACCAGATAGTCTCAGACATCAAGAAAAAACAATACAAAATAAGATTAAAAACCTCAGGGTATACAGATGCTAATGAACTTGGAAAAGTAGGCTTCAGAATATATGGTAAAGACTAGAAAAAGCTTATTATTTTGTGTGAATATCAAAAGACCACTGCCAGCCAGGTGCAATAGCTCACACTTATAATCTTAGCACTTTGGGAGGCCAAGATGGGAGGACTACTTGAGGTCAAGAGTTCAAGAGCAGCCTAAGTGAGAGCAACCCTACCTCTACAAACAAATAGAAAACTAAGCTGGGCATGGTGGCGCTCACCTGTAGTGCCAGCTACTTGAGAGGCCGAAGAATGGCTTGAGCCCAGGGATTTGAGGTTGCAGTGAGCTATGCTGCTGCAACTGCACTCCAGTGCTGGTGGGAGAGTAAGAACTTGTCTCACACAAATAAAAAACTAAAAACTATAGAAATAAAAGACCACAGCCTTGAGGTTGAGACTTTCAAATAATCAGGCACCAATTAGTCACATTGTTATAAAAGGAGATAAAATAGTGAAGAAAAGGTTGAGCTTGGAGTGGAGCTGGAGCTCTCTCATAAGGGCAACAACAACAAAAATGATTTAAAAAAAAAAAACTTACTCAGGAACCATGGGAGATGACAAATGCATATAGACATATAGAAAATGGAAAATAAGATTGACGAGGAAGCGAGATCACAGGTGTAAAACTCTTTAAATTCCTTATTACTGTTTAAAAAACGATGTGATATTATCAGACCTGCAAGATTTTTAGGTCAAATTTACATTCTCGAAACTTAAGTTTGGTCATGTGTGACTAAAAGGTACTTCAAGAAGTTTCCTTCACTGAGTCCTCAGGGAGCATCTTTTGGAAGCTTGTAGAAGGGAAAGTGTACACATCACTTCCTGTCCATAATTTACATTCTGTTCTTTCTTACACCACGTAATTCCTACTGTGATCACTTCACAGCCACCACAACAAAAAGAAAGGCTTTGGTCTCCTGCAGCTAGAGACATCATCCGCAATCTGGGGTTTGGTCTAAATACTGCATATTTTTAAGAATAAGGAAATTTAACTGCTTGGTCCACTTGAACATGTTTGCTGGTTAATCTTTATAGTGTTAGGGAATCAGAGAGGGTGAACAGAGGGGCTCAGCCCTCAGTCTGTCATGGATCTGCACTTCTAACCCACGATGGCCCAGGTGGCTACACCCCTACTTGGAAAGGCAGCTGTCTGCAGGGTCTCTGGTCCCTTGTACCATCGGGGCAGGAGCGGAAGGCGGCTGAGGGGATGATAAGGAGCCTGATCATAGCATCAGAGACACCTCCCTGAGTATACCCGGCATAACACAATCTAAGTCTTTGTTGTTCAAGCCACTTACATTTAAAGCAGTTTAAATTAAATACAGTTTAAAAATTTAGTTCCTTAGTCATTAGTCACATTCCAAGCACTCGGCACTCAATAGCTCCAGGTGCAGCCTTTTCTACTATCAGGGAACGGAACGTTCTGTTAGGCAGCTCTAATTCCAAATGCTTCCTGTTTTTACCAAGTGACATTGGTACTGAATTTTTTGTACCTAGTAATGTATCACAGTTACCCTCCTTTCAATCAAAAGACAGGAAGGACATTTGATCACTACTGAAAGAGCATTGGAAACTCAGGTGTCATGTGAGCAGGGGCTACAACTGAGGTCAGAGTGTTATTGGAGCCATTCCTTTGGCATACTAGAAAATCAAATTCAAGTATTTTCCTTTACAAATAAAGCTACTGATTGATACAGAAGATGACAGAGTGAAAGAGATCTGATTGGTTGAGAATGAGGGGCAGAGGGCCCTGGAGCCACCAGTACTGAGATCTGTTATTCAGTCTTGTTCTTACAAGCTGTCTGCTTGTCCCTAGAGGGCCTCACCCAATAAAAATGGTTGGAATAAGACAGGCAGGACAGAGAGGGCTCTTTTTTGTCACTATCTTTGTGCCTGCAAAGCGTGAAACAATTTTATAGGCCAATAAATGTTAACACTTCTTTGAAAACTATTATTAACAAGCTATAGACGACTATTTAAAAGTACTATGGTTTGAAAGTCTGGGCTTGCTCTTTGCAAACCACGGCTGGCTGGGAACAGAAAGACCAAGTGTCACTTCACTCTCTCTTCACAGGGACCTCCCAGCCAGAGTGCTTTTCTGGGGAGTTCATTGTCCGTCTGCAAGGTGTAGCCTTTCTCCCCATCATGGTTATAGTTCATGAGTTAAAAATAAGTCTGCATTGCTCGTGTGCGACCTTGAAGAAGTGCTGCAGTCTTCCCAAGCTCAAGGGTATCGAGTGGCAGCCACAGCAGAATCCACCACAGGGGCTGTTCGTAGGAAGCAAAGAAGGTGGGGTTGGCAAACCCCTAGTGCCTGGAACACACCAAGTGCTCAGCAAAGCTCTAGAGCTGGTCAAATGCCATGGTTTAGGAAGCCTTGGAAGGTCAGTTTCTTCACCGGTGAGGTGGACACTGAATCCTCCAATGCGGCATTTGGGATCAAATAATGAAGTAGGTGGTGCAGTGCCTGGCTCCAAGCGCTGTCTGCTCTGTGTGAAACTGCAGCTCTAGACTCCTCGCCCCAGACCATTCTGTGCTGACGCTTCCACCCTGCAAACCCAGCAGCCCACTGCCTGAATGAACCCGTAATTTTAAATAATCACTGTACAGCTCTGCTCTCCTCAAAACATGGTATATATAGATAGAATAATGGTTCAGCTCTCTGTCTTAATTCGGAAATAACTCTGTTTTCTTTTATTACTTTCTTGTTTTTATCTTTATTCTAGAAGAGCATGTGCCTAATAGTTAGCACTCAATAAATACGGAAATATGTATTTACACAGAATGAATAAGTTACAGGATAAGATTTCTCTGTGTTCCTTCATTAAACCAGGGTTTGCTGCTCATCAGTAAATCAGTGGGAGCAAGATTTTGGCGAGGTTCAAAATGTCCCCTTGAGATGTGTCAGACTTGGTCTGTCAGCATATTTTTAACAGAAGCTCCATTATGATTATTTTTCTCTATTACCTGATAATTGACAGAAATTAGGTCTTCCATGAATGCTCTTCTGAGAAATGCATTTCTGGAAATCACAGGAGAACACAGTGGCACGGCTCACCACCTATGATGCAGTTGTTCATCCAACAGATACTAATTACGTGTCCTCCGTGAGGCTGCTTCTCCCCGAGGATGCAGCAGGGGAGAGTAACGGGCAAAGAGATCACGAGATAAATAGAGTCATAGCAATGAGAGCAGGAGCTGGTGGACGCGGAGAAGAGGGCCTGACTGTGTGGGACTGCAGTGGGGTGTGGACAGGTGGTGTTCCTGCCTGGACTACTCCTCCCAGGGCTATGACAGCCCAGGAGAACCCCCTTCTGTCCAAGTGTAGCTGGTCATAAATCCATCCCCCATTTGCTCACGTGAGCATCCAGCTGGCCAGCACTTAATTAAACATCTTTTATGTCTTATGTCCTGGATCAGTGCTAAACAAAAATTAAACAAAATCAGACTAGAAATTTACAAAATGGAGGATAGTTACATACACAGATGCTAATTTCTTTTTCATGAGCACGAAACTCATTCCTCTTTTTTCTCCTAGATTAAATACAAAGATATTTTGTTCTCAGTGACAGTGGGACCAAATAAATGGTATCCCAGTACAGATGTTAACATAAAAGTCTCCAATATCCTTTAGGAAAAATTCTAAAGGAAAATATTTTTTCAGAGAAAATGTTTGTCTCCTGTCAGAACTTAAACATGACACATTCCACAGTGGCTCAGGTAAGAGCCAAGTTCACATGTGCTGAGATGGCTTAGACGGTCGATTGTCACCCTTAACTTCTCGTCAGACGTGAGAACTCATCCTGAAGGTGGTCTGCAACCTTCAATGTCTTCTCGATGCCATTTCACTGATATCGTTAAGCAGTTGTAAATGTTTTATGCAAACATCTTAGTATTGGAAAAAAAAAAAGAAAACTCAATGTAACCTCAGTAAGTTCATTTTAATAGCCCTTTAATCTGTATTTGCAAATGAACTTTTAGCATGTAATCATATGCACGTGCACCCAGAAACAGCCACAAACCAAATTAGAACTTAATTTGCTAACTGTGGTTTTCTAATTTGAGTTTTTAAAACATGAAGATTTCCAGTTCTGGTTCCTAGAGATTGCAATTTAGCTGCTAGAGAGGCCAGAAACTGCCATCTGTACGCTCAGTAGAGCACCCCTCAATGCAATCCCACTGAGCCACAGGCCACGCCGTAAGGAGCCCTGTTCCAGGCCCCACGACTAGTTTCTTGTATAGTAGTAAGTAGTAGTGTTGGTCATGATCATAGCTGACCCTCAGTGAGTATTGCATGCATGCAGACACTAAGAACCGTCTAGAAAGTAGGACTGTGTACTACACGTCCCCTGTGTAGAGGAGGATTAAGTCACGGAGTGTCCAGTGTCACACAGCCAAACTTTGGACCCAGGGAGACTCTGCAGTCCAGCCTCTTGACAACTTTCTCACAAGCCATGCTATTTTAATTTTTTTTTTTTTTTTTGCACTTTTTGGCCAGGAACAGGTTTGAACTCTCCACCTTTGGCATATGGGGCCAGCACCCTACTCGCTGAGCCACAGGCTCTGCCCCATGCTACTTTAATTTTTAATAGTCTAATACAATAAGGCTTTTCTCCACAGCTGATGAGGGAATATTGTATCCGTTATCTTTCCTTACTTAACACTCCATCCAAAACTCCCTGATTTTAAAAAAGTAACGATTGTGTTACTGTATCGCCCAGGCTCTAAGCGAGTCAGCTGAGCTTAGCTGGTGATTCTCACTTGAGGTCCTTCCTGAGGTGAGGGGGCTGCGACCCTCTGCAAGCTGGTCCCAGGAATGTCTGCTACCTTGCTGTCTCGGGCACCTCCATGTCTGTGGCCAGCACACTGCTCGGGCAGCAGGGCAGCTGCAGAGCCTTAGACTTCTTAGGTGGAAAATCGAAAATCAAGTGTTTGGGGGGAGAGGAACCAGGTGGACACAGCCTCACCTTGCAGGATCCAGCTTTGGAGGCTGTGCTTCCTCACTTTTGCACACTTGCTCAGTGTAGGGAAGGAGAAATAGAGTCGACCTCATGATAGGATAAGAAATACTGTTTGGGCCACGTTTGGGAAAATACCATCTACCTCCGTCCACCCTCTGAACAATACTAGGCCCACCCCTCTCGTGTGCAGTCACCTCGCCCCAACCTCCCTCCGGTCTCCTCCCATCATCACATCAGGTTCAAGTTCAGAGGCCAGGCTCAGGGTGAGATCTGCAGGCTTCCCAGGCAAGGTTCCTGGGAGGGACATCTCCTCAAGTGCTTTCTCGTCCATTGGAAGACTTGCCACTCAAAAGACAAATTTCCTGCCCACCCCCACAACAAGCTCATCCCTGGGGGGGAACAGGTGAAGGGTGATGGTCTTACGTGCTTCTGCTCAGAAAAAGGAAGTCAGGTGGCCACTGGTGAGCAGCCGTTCTGAGCAACAGCTGGACACGTGTGCTAGTGCCTCGGTGAGTTGTTCATTCTATTTCCTGCATGTAATTTTCCAAGGCTGTTTGGTCTAGGCTCTGCGGTCTTAGTGTCATCCTTTGAATAACAATTCTTAATCCATAAGCGGGGACTCCTGTTTGCTGATGGCAGTTTCTTCAGCCCGCTTCCTGTGTGTGTGTGTTTCCTAGAAATGAGGACTCACTCTGTTGTTTGGGCTGCAGTGCAGACCCTAGTCACAGAACAATTGTAACTCAATGCTCACTGCAGCTTTGAACTCCCAGCCTCAAGTGGTCCTCCTGCTCAGCCTCCTGGGAGGTGCCACACTATGCCCAGCCAAAATTTTGAGAGACCAAAATCTCTTTATTTTGTAGGGACTCTGCTCCATTCGGTGCAAACTTACACAATTCCTTGAGTTTCTTGTGGATCAATTTATAATCTACTCTGTCACTCAAAAGACACAAATCTCTATTTTGGAGCACTTTGCTATATTCCCATGGGGAAATTCCCTTGATATGCTTAGAAGACCTGAGGTTTTGCATCTTTTGAAAGATCTTTGAAGCACCTCCTGGAATCTTTCTGAGGTCTTACTAAAGGGTATCAGAGGCATTTACTTGGCTTCATCTTTAGATCAGGTCTTCCTGACAATGCCTTGGATTTTATCTCTGCTTGGAAGTCATTCTAATATTAGACTGCTTTGCCATCTGAAAGGCCTGGCAAGGAGAACCATTTTATTTTCAAGCCCAGAAAGTCACAGCTCCTTTATAGTTAATAGATCTTTCTTTACATTATCCCTTTATTCTCATGCTTTATGCTGGGCAGATGGAAAAATCCAGGCAGCAACTTTTACATGCCTGAAAATCTCCTTAGCCAGGCCCCCAGCTTATTTTCCGTATTTGTGTCCCACATTACCACAGGGACACAAATACAGAAAAAGTCGCCAACTTTCCAGTATAACCAGAAAGTATCGTGCTTCCTCCAGCTTCCGGCATCTTCCTCACTTCCTTCAGCAGGGCCTCTCAGCTTCTGCCAATTTCAAGACTCCTTCAACTTTCCAAAGGGACTTCCATGTTTTTACTGTTTTTGTTTTTGTTTTATAGTAGTGGTCCATTTCCAGGCACCAAGACTTGTCGTCTATTATTTTATAAAAAACATGTCCAAAATTCAGTAGCTAAAGACACCAGGGAAAACTGTACTGTTACCTCCCCTGGTTCTAGCATTAGGCGGGCTTAGCCAAGCTGTTCTCACATAGCGCTCTTCCAGCTGCGGTCAGGCTGGGCTGACAGGGAGCGGTGGAACACACAGTTAATTACATTTCTGGTGTCTGGAATGGGAAACTGGGACAGCTGGGGCCAGAGCAGACGGATCCTCTGGCACAGCCCTCTCCTCCAAGTAGCTCCCCCACATGTTCCCCACAGCACCGTGCCGCAGGCACACAGACTTCTGACCCGCAGTGAAGGCTTTCCGGACGTGTCCCCTAGATGGGGAGGCAGATGCAGGCTGTGTTGCTGATGCCCGGCCTCGGAAGGCAGGCGAAGTCATCCATCCTTTTGTAATCATTTTATTCACTGGGGCAGCCGCAAAGACCCTCCCAGGTTCATGGTTGTGGACCAATATTTGGAACTGAAAATATTACTGAAGACAGCTTTGGAAAAAACATTCAGTCCCAAATCCTTTAAATTATTCATATCTCCAGAGCAACTCTATAATATTAATATTAAAAATGGGATTCTTCACTTTCTGGGAGATGCTTAGGAGCTGCTATGTTTAAGGCATTGAATGTCATTGGAATTGTAGAGACTTGCACCTTTGGAGTATTTTCTGGTTTGGAAGCCCTGTATTATACTGACTTTAGAAAGATGTCCACTGAGTTAGAAAAGTAACTTTTTTCTTTTCCACTTATATTTGGATAATTCCCATAGTTTCTAAGCACTCTACATGCAATATCTATTGTATTCCCTTGAGATAATTACAGTGGCAATGAGGCTTGGAGAGGTTCAGCCAAGACCACTTTTAAACTGACAATTCCGCATCACTACCACCCCCATAACCAACACACACAATCCCGTGCCCCCCACACTGGTCTGCGTCTCATCTTCAGAGTATGTATCACTTTCAGCGCTTTGTGGAACTCACTCATTTGCTGTTCCCTCCTTCCGCTGTCACACAGCTTGCTCTAGGATGGGAGGACAGAGAGCTTTTCTCCTTAGTAATTTATCTCCATACATACTGTGTTTAATGCATATGATTGAATGATTGGCTGAATAAAAGGTCATGCTGAGATTTGAACCTAGGTTTATCTGATTACACAATCTCCAATTGTAGTGGTTATACTTCACTGTCTCCCAAAAACGGCAAACACACTGTTGTTATAATGTGCAGTCACGGAGAGAGAGAAATATAGCTAGCTGCCTTAAACAACTCAGGAGCCCAACAGATTAGATGTGCAGATAATCAAGAATTCTTACAAATTGGTAAAATAATTTAAGACTTTTGTTTTGATATTTCAGTGAAACTATATATGTTTTCTAAAATTGACATCCCTGTTAGAGAAATTTATTTCTTTAAAACATGATTATAATGTATAGTAAAAATACAGTAGAAAAAAAAGGGAGTCTTGTAGAATTCCTTTCTTTTTACTTAACATTTAATAAATGTTTTAGACTCATTTAACTAGCTTTGTTCTGCCTCTTTGTTTGCTCTTCTGATAATAGTAAGTTTATTCATTTTTCTGAATACTGACTCGTTTTTCAACTTCAGAAGTCTCCACTTACGAAGTCTGTAGGAAAGTTTTATACCCTTGATTTCCCTGTTAAATATCTGTCTGTGTTAAGGATTCAGACACACCAGTGATCATAAAACCTATCCTTGGCAACATTTTAACAAAGTTCTTCATTTTTAAATCTGTGCATCCATGTAAGTGTTTTGTTGGCTTTTGTTTTGTCCATTTTATTTCTGGGGGAGTGGGAAATACATGCTATTTTACTATTTTTTTATTTCAGGTTAATTTGAAGGTACAAAAACTTAGGCTTCAGTGTTGGCATTTGTTAGATACAGTCCTGGTTGCAGTTGTGTCCTGCTCCCAGGGGTGTGCCAGACCCCTTCCATGGTGCCCATTGAGGGGGCAGCCAGGCCCTTCCCCCCACCTCCCCATCCCCCCCACTCCGGGCAGCCAGGCCCTTCCCCCCGCCTCCCCATCCCCCCACTCCGGTCAGGTTGGGAGAGGCCCCACAGCGGAGGGTCCCCCCTCACCTCATGCCCGCTCCTCTCCCCGCAGCTCTGACCCGGCCCAGGCCACACAGCGACGACTACAGCGCCGTGAAGAAGATCCCTCCCCGCAAGCCCAAGCGCAGCCCCGACACCAAACTGAGCGGCTCCTACGAGGAGATCCCGGGGCCACCCCGGCGCACCCCATGCCCCGCCACGCCGCAGGTCACGGACGACGAGGCCGAGCCCGTGTACATCGAGATGCTGGGCCACGCGGGGGGGCCCCGGCCCGAGCCCGACAGCCCCGACCAGGGCGAGGCGGTGTACGAGGAGATGACCTTCCTCTCGGCCGAGGACGCCGGCCCAGGCACGGCCTGCCGCGCATCCACATCGCCTCCCCTGTGGCCCGACAGGAGGAGACCTGTGCCCCTCGAGGACGGGGCCCCAGGTGTTCTGGCCCCGGGGGATGTGTGGGACATCCCGGTGCCCTTCCCCAACCTGCTGCCTCACCGGCCCCCGCTGCTGGTGTTCCCCCCGACGCCCGCCACCTGCTCCCCGGCCTCAGACGAGTCTCCTCTGACGCCCCTGGAGGTGAAGAAGCTGCCGGTCCTAGAGACCAATCTCAAATACCCCGTCCAGCCTGAGGCTTCCAGCCCCTTGTCTCCACAGTATCCCAAAAACCCGAAGGGGGACGGTGGCAGGCCCGCGTCCCCAGGCTCCGCGACGTTTAACGGGCCCAGCAGACTCTCCCCGCCGCCCTCGCCTCCTCCGCCCCCGCCGCCGCCCCCCGGGCCACCTCCGGCCTCCCACCTGCCGTCCCCGCACTTCTCATTCCCGCCAGAGATGGTTGCGGTTCACACAGGAAAAGCGATGGCTAACTCAGATTTGCCCCAAACCCATCAAAAGCCAAACTCTGCCCCGGCGGGTGGTCCGTGCAGCACCTTCGCCAAGATCCCGCATTCCCCGGGGAAAGCCGCCAGGGCGGAGCACAGGAAGGCCAGCGGCCCGGCCGGCTCCCCGGCACCCTACAGCCCCCCGAGCTGCAGGCCTCTCCACAGCCCCCTGGACGAGCTAACCAGCCTCTTCAGCTCTGGAAGGAGCGTGCTTCGGAAGTCCGCCGTGGGAAGGAAAATCAGGGAAGCCGAAGGTAAGCAGAATGGAATATACCTCCCTTGCCCCGGTGTGAACGCACACAGGCCATGCACACGTGCATTCGTGTATATATTTGAGAAGTTCGAGGTGATTGCAGTGATCATTAAGAGCACAGAGCCACTGGTTTGGCCCCTGTGGCTTAACAGGCTAAGGCGCCAGCTATGTACACCTGAGCTGGCGGGTTCGAATCCAGCCCGGGCCGCCAAACAACGATGACGGCTGCAGCCAGGAAATGGCCCGGTGTTGTGGCGGGCACCTGTAGTCCCAGCTACTTGGGAGGTGGAGGCAGGAGACTCGCTTGAGCTCAGGAATTGGAGGTTGCTGTGAGCTGTGATGCCATTGCACTCTATCCAGGGTGACAGCTTGAGGCTCTCTCAAAAAACAAAAAAAAACACAGAGCCACTTTAAAAAAATCTTACGTGACCAATGTGGCCAAGTAGGTGGGAATTAATATGTCCATTTTGAAGAAAAATACATTAAAGGTTCATGATATAGAAATGCATAGCACTAAAATTACATTTAATAAGGTATAACTTGATAAATATTTTACATAACAAGGTAAATTTTAGCTACTGAATTATTTTTCCTAGTAATAGTTCTGATAACTTGAAAACAGTGCTTTTGTGACATTATATTGCTGATTTCCATTTGATTTACAGCTCACCTATAACAGCCTGCCTCCTCATTTGTCACGTTACACTCGCTAACGCTGGCCTTTGCATGGCTGAGAAAGACGTAAAGGAACTTTGTTTCTGTTTCTGTCTGTTACATCTGAGTTTTCTCAGTGACCTAGCCTGTGAGGTGGTTTATAGGTGACAGGCCACTCAAGGGTGCTCTGTGCTAGGCCATTTCTGCTAGACTCAGGATGTGGCCCACTTTAAAGAGTATTTATTTTGTCTTCCTGTAAAAGCAGACTGTAGCTAGCAAAAGAAGAAAGAAAGAAAGAAAGAAAGAAATTCTCGTTAAGATATTTTTGCTAATCTCTTGTAATAAGGTAACAACGTACCTCTTTATCCTTTATCCAGAAAAGGTTGCCTTTGTGCGGAATGCACTGCATTTGTGTAGATTTTCTTTATAGTCACAAAAAGTAGCCATTTCCACCCCAAAAGTTAAGGCTTTTATACAAAACCAAACTATTTTCCCAAGGGTCTGTATTTGGGTGAAGAAGTACATTAATGTAAACCATCTTCTTGTTAAGGAAAATTATAACCAGTCCCTTCTGCCACAGCTTGGTGACATCTCCTACTTCCCACCAAGGTGGGCTGCCCTAATAACTGTTAACATCCTTACTGTGTAGACAAGAAACTTCCAAGTGAAGAGGTTAAACAGCTCCCTTCTGGTAAAGTGGTAGGATTAGAAATAAGACTTTGACCTATGGTCTAGTAACATTATGTGTTCACTTGCTTTTTCCCCATCAGAAAATGTATAAACATGAGCTTTCCTCATTTGACTAGAACACTTTAGGTATAAAAAACTAGAAAATCTAGAAAGCAATCTGAACAAAAGAGAAATAGATCTTAGCAAATGGGTGAATAACCAGCTCCCTATTTATTTTTCAGACAGACAAGCTAATTGTTTAGCTAACAATTTCTTCTTAATTGTAGGCCATTAATAAATGAAATCGTACTTGTAAACAGCAGAATGTTTGAATTTGGTAGTCTGTTTCATTCTAAGGAACAAAATGGATAAGATAAAATCATTAAATGAACATATTAATATTTGCTTTTTCAACTTAAAGTTTATTAAAACCTCATAAACTTCATTTTACTATAGATTGGAATTGGATGAACTCTTCTAGAATCTATTCAAGGAAATGAAGTTAATGAGTTTCTAGACAGACCTTGTCATTTGGAAATCATAGAGTCTAGGGCTCAGAGGATATTGAGAATTATAGTGAGGCTGCCAGGCATGGTGTGTCTGTTTGCTGATTATATTTCCCCATGGAGGCATTAACTAATATTTGGGAACACATATCAAAATCTCCAGTAGAATATTGTTAGTTCAAGTCCAAAATTATAAGACATCTATTTTCTTATCGTGGGCTTTTACAAAATATTTTTTAACTTGAAAGATTGGATTGAGATACTTACAACTTTCTGATTGGCAACTTTGGCCACTGGCCCAGTAGCTGAAATAACAGAAAACTTCACAATATGGGGCCAGGTCATCCCCACACACTAGACTGGGGGAGTTTCAAATACACAGCTGGTAGTACTTTAGGGTCTGTCCTGAAGGGAAGAAGTTGACAAATTTGCATGGCATGTTCTCCTGGTATAGTACAGGTCATTCTTTCAGAATGTAAAAGTGGTTAAAGATAAGACGTCGAAAGAAAAACAGGCAATGCTGGTGCCAAACACCAGAGCTGCTGGTGTGGTTCCTAAGGCTTGCACGGTTCAATCCTGAGGCCAGTAACCCATTTTCTTCTGAATGAACTGAACAGCTGTAACTCAGATTTACTCCAGTCGTGGGATTTCCTCCCTTTAAAGTTCTAAATCTTGTACTTTATCCTCTTTATATTTAAGGACATTTTTCTTTTCGCCTGAAATAACTTCCTTACCAAATAACACAGTGTGTGGCTGATTTATCTTCTAGACACCTAAATTGATTACAGTTCATTTTTGTACAATTTTCATAGGGGGAAATTTTCCTGCAAATTTTGCAGAAGCGTTCAAAATTTTCCCCTTGACTCTTTGAAACAGTGATCTTAGGGGGATTAAACTTCCCATTAATTTCCTGCTCTGGGTGTTCCCAGTTAAAATACAACATCCTGTAATGCACAGTGAGTTGGGGGTGCAGAGTGAGGTTCTTCTGTGTGCATTTCTACTCCACGACCACCCTCCAAACAAGTTGATTATTGAGTATGCATTTTGAGGCATCCAAAAGCATTCTGGGAGTCAGGGACACACATACAGAAACATAAGATTGTGTGGATGGATGTGACTGCAGTGGGAGAAGGACACTGTGGTGTCACCGTGTGCTGTGTCACCATGTCACTCCTCACAGGACTTGTCAGTATCTTCTACTCTTACCCCCGTTTTACAGATGGGGAAACTGAAGCACAAAGATATTAATCAACTTGCTTAAAGCTACTGCGCTCATGAGAGAGAACATCCCTTGAACACAGTAATTCTGTCCCCAGAGGCTCTCAGCTACCTATGTGAGGCTGCCTCGGGTCGCAGAGGGAAAAGGGCTTTAAAAATTAATATTTTCTCACTGAAATGCACCAAGTAAGAATCACAGAGTTTGGACAGAGAATATCAAGAATGCCCAATATGTTCTTTACAGACTGTTGGTGTGTAGGCAATTCTGAATTCAGTAACAAGGCTCTTGGCCCTTTAAATTAAAATTTACTGTTTAATTGTGTATGCCTTTCTAGGTCTAAAGACGTAAATATAGAGATTCACAAAAATTTTCATCTGATGTCATAGTAAGACTGACATTGTTGTGTCATGAGACCTGATTGTAAGGGTGACTGCAGAGAGTCACTGGCCCGTTCTGACCACCAGGGTGCGCCGTTACGCTGACCGGCCCCTGGCGTCAGGCTGTTTATTCAAAATGACTCAGAATAACGTGAGTGCTGAGACTCGCTGGAAAAGATCAGGATGATGCGGGATTGACAAAAATGCAGTACACCTTGGAAATGTGGAGGAGAAAATGGCAGAGAGCCAGGCTGAATTGAAAAAAATGTCTGAGTGGTTTCATTTTTTAAAAAGAATTTTTTTTGAATTGGTTTCATTGCTCTCTGATACTAACCTTAGTTTATAAGTTAGAAATAGGCATTTTAAAGTGATGTCAGCAAAAACTACAATATAAACTATTTCTTTAGGTGATTATTAAGTAGTTGTTTGATGTAAAATTTACCTTAAAAAAGAACTTTTTGACATCTACATCAATTTGATAGATTTAGCTCTGTGGGGTATTACTCAGAACCACTGGAACCAAATGGAAATTACTGCTCATTTAAACTATTTCTTTTGATTATGTGAACATCCTGAACAAGCATATTTTGAGAATGGAAGTCAGAGTAGTGTATAAATACACTTTTACAATAAATAAAAGGTATTTTTATTCCATAGGACCATTTTTTTTTTTTAATTTTTAAAGTTTGCCTTGTGGAAATTTTCAAATACGTACAAAAGTTGAGAAAAGAGGTTTAGGAACCCTCTTTGAAGCCGGTCCCATTCCAACCCCACTCCTGCCTGTGTCCCGTCTCTAGTACCTGCTGGGGGCAAACAATTCTATTAGTACATATTTATAAATGTTGAATCTAGATATTCTTTATGGAGGAAAAAGTTATATTCTTGTTGCTTTAATTAGTGCAGACCAGTCAATCCCCTTCCATCTTCAGCAACACAGGACTGCTATTGACACAAACCTACGTGTGCGCCACCAAAACAGCAGACCCGGCTAGTTCTTCCTTCTTGACTTCAGCGACAGCTCTTGGCATGAACACCTCGTGCAGACAACCCCTTTGACTACACAAAAAGAAAAGTAGATTTTTAAATATCATATGCAAATGGAAGTACTAAAGATCAAGGATCAGAAAGACATGCACTAGCATCATAAATTCAAAAGAACATGCCATTGCAGCTTGTCAGTATTTTATGAGGTTTAGATGCTCCCAGGCCAAATTAAGTGCAGTTCCCTACATATTATCTGGTAACAAGAAGCAGAATGACTGACAGAAATCAGGGGTGCTCAGGGACAGTGTAAGCAAATGGCCATTCTGCTCCTGATGATTGAAACAGAAGTTTCAACATTATCATCATTTAATCTCTGACACGTTCCAACGAGATGGTAGTTTGAGGAATTAGTCTGCCCTTTGCAAATCTCGACATGGAATAATGGAACGCAGGGCCTGACAGACCCCGGCTGCGTGACTAGATGCAGACCCCATAGTACTTTATCCTGCCCAAACAGTTGATCTTTTTTTCTCTCTTGGTGGTGATTTATTTTTGTGTTTGGGGAGGGTAGTGGTGGTGAGAGGGCCCGAAGGCTCTGAAAATTATAAAAGTAATGGACAGATAAGGACGCCTCTGGCTGCCTGGTTCTCCTTCCCATCTGCTGCTGTCTGTGTCCTTGTCCAGCACAAAAGTCTCCCCGTCATCACAAGGCCATGCCTCTGCGTTCAGGAACCCCTTCTAAACCAATGCTAAACTGTCCACATCTTCCAAAATGAGTAGGGCCTTTGGGGAGGCCATATTAGGAAGGGAAGGAGGGAAAGACAGGGAGGGAGGGAGAGAAGGAAGTTCTCCACTTCCTACTGAGTGGACATCCAGCAAGGAGGAATTATGTGATGTGTTTTCCTGGGCAGCGCCAGTAAACCCAAGCTTCAGCATGAGGGAAATACATCTACTGGGGAGAAAAGAAAGGTTTTTACTACTTTTTTGGCCTTATCTGCAGTGCTCCAGAGTTTCTGAGTCTGGGACTTGCACTTATACACATTTCATTGTTTCAGATTGTCCAAATATCTGGTAGAAATAAAACTTCACTTCACAATGAGCATTGAATTTTTAATAAATTGATCAGGAACTAGGGCAGTGCCTGTGGCTCAAGGAGTAAGGCACACGCCCCATATACTGGAGGTGGCAGCTTCAAACCCGGCCCCAGCCAAAAACTGGAGAAAAAAAAATTTGATCAGGAACTAAATGTACGTATAGTATGAACACAAAGCTCTTTATGCTCAACGTTAATTGGAAAGTTTTTTTTTCAGTACCTAAGTATTTGTTGAGAATATTAGGGACATTTTCCTCACAACTTACAACACTTTCTCTCTATAAATACTCAAGAATCCACACAGGGAAATTGTGCAGCCAGCAGCCTGTAAACCAGACCTGCGCTAGCGTGCAGGGCAGACTGCTAGTCATCCGATAAGCATTTACTTAATGGAAGCACAGGACCTGCTACAGAGAATCCAGAAAATTAAAAAATACATTTAGCACAGCCTCTGCCCTCTCACAGACCACGTAGAAGGCAGAAGGTGTGGCCCATTTCAGTGCAAGAAGTCCCAGCAGAAGGGGAGAATCCTTCACCCTGGGTCAGGTAGCACTTGTGGGTCCATAGTTGAGCTCCCATGGCCCATGAACCCCAATGGCATACCTGCAAGAGGTTTGGGGACTGGCTCTGTAAATCATCATAGATTCTCAGAAAATGTCTGTGCCTTGGGAAGAGTAAGCCCAGTGCAGCAGACGTGTGCACACACGGCGTGCTCCAGAGCCAGGCAAGAGTAGGTGAATGTTGGGGGGAGGCTGGGAAGGCCTTGCACTGGGCTGGCAGGAGGGCAGGAGGAAGGACAGAGAGGGTGGTATGTGCATGGAGCTCTCAGGCGCAGAGGCTTTGCAGACAGACAGATGAACGCATGGTGAAACGTGCAAGTTCAGGCACATGGCCCTTTTAAAATACAGCCATGAGTTTTGACGGAGAAGGAGAAAGGGATGCTGCTTGCCTTGTGGGGGGATCAGAGCGAGCTGAGCTTGCCAACCGAAGGAAGCTGCCTGCCAGCTTCATGACAAGGCCGTGCGGCGTCTCCATTGTTGCCCTCTGTCACGTGGGAATTCAGTCTGGACTCTTAGACGCTCTCTACAAAGAATGCAAACAGGTAGAGGAAGAAAATAAACGAAAACATCACAGCTATTGTTGTTGCACAGGCAAATGACGGGGAGCACTCGATGCCTGGTGCAGTGTATTAACGGTGGCCGCAACATTAATGGCTGGTATTTGTGAGTGGCTGTGCCCCTTTGACAAGCACGCTGACATTTCTGCTCTCTCCCTTGCCTATCTGGGAGGTGAGTGAAGCAGGTGTTACCACCTCTATCTACCAGTGAGCAATCTGAGACCTTGAGGGATTAAGTGATTTCCCCATAATCACAAAAATTTAATCAGTCTCCAAGTCAGGAATCAAACACATCTCCTCTCTCACCAACTGGATTCTTTCCATTATGCCATTCGTAGTCTCCAAAAACAACTGAAATTAATGGTACACAGTCTCTGAGGAAGCCGTTTCCTTCTGAAGTTCAGTGCAGACTCATGACCAGGAGGCGTGGGAAGCAGCAGGTGAAATCATTTTGCCCCTTTGTGAGTGTTTCTAGGCTGCTTCAGTTTTTAAAGTGAGAGAACGTTCTTCCTGAACCGCTCCGCTCACTTCTCCTCCGTCACCTCTAGAAACTCCTGTCCACTCGCCTGCCATGAAGTGTCTATTGTACGATCTGGGACCTACGGGACACACAGTGGGACGGGATTATTCCCCACAGTCAAACCGATGTCTCCTCCTTCTCATATCCCTTGTCTTGGCCTCCTTAAGACTTTGCTTGGGACTGAGTTTGTAATTATTGAAGACAAACTCATGAAAATTCTGTTCATTTGGAAAGTGTTGAAGCGTCTGTTCCTAGGAAGTGGCTGAGTCCTGCTGGAGATGTGGACCTCATTCTCCTCAGTGGGCGGGGTCAGACGCCCCTGGGGACCTGCCAGAAATCAAACAGGGCGAGAGCTCTGTGTGCTGGAACCACGCTGACAACTGTGGTTGTCATGATCGCCTGTGATCAGCGTTGATGGCAAGAGCACCATGATTGGGACGTGGGAAGACAGAAACTCAAAAAAGCCCTCCTCATTGGTCCGCATGACTACTTTCTTCCCAAGGCAGAAGTTTGTTCCTTCGTAAATTATGTGGACGTAGAAATATAGAGATACTGATAGTGGCAAAGTTAGAAACATGCTGGGTAAAGACCTGGTGCCAGGTCTACCTCTGCTCACAGTCCTGCCATAAATGTTTGTTAGACCGTGACACTCACCGCCCCAGGACTGTGCCACCCCACCAGGTCACACCACTCATTCTTCTTTGAACTTAGGAGCAAAACCAAGCAGAGGTTAAATATTTGAATCACCCTGATGAAAAAGCTACCCTTTGACTTATAAGAATTCTCTTGGGGCGCCTGTGGCTCAAGGGAGTAGGGCACCAGCCCTATATACCAGAGGTGGTGGGTTCAAACCCAGCCCTGGCCAAGAACTACAAAAAAAAAAAAAAAGAATTCTCTTGGGAAATAACCAGAGGCTATTAGCTGTAAGTCTGCAGCAGTGAGTTTCTGTCGGACCAGGGTTGTGTATCTGGCAGGGAGAGGTCGTCAGTTTTTAGATGAGCCAACGCATCTGGGGCTCTCTAGAATGCACCGTCAGCAGGAGAGGAGTCTATTGTACCTGAAATTCTGAAAATAAGACAATCTTTTCAGAAACGGATTATCTTTCCTAACCAGTAAATATTTCCATGCTACAGCCTCCTGAAGCAAGCCGTCATTGTGTATCCTGAGAATCTACACCGGATTGCGAATTCAGCTCCCACTGGGGGCTCAGACTAGCAACCCCCTGCTTTACCCTGTGAGCCCCTCACGGCTCACTTGAGCAGGTTGATTACAGACCATCCTGGCTATCTCATCTCACTATTGCCGCTCATACAATATCCTGGGGTCGTCTTCCTTCTGTGGAAAAAATGCTTGGAAGTGATTGGTGCAAGGAATATTTCCTAAAGTGGAGTGGGCAGGTGCCAGGCTCACTCTGTCTCAAAGACCATCGGGGGAGGAAAGTCTGTTTCTTAATTACCTACAAGTGTTCAGGTCCTTCATGCCTGACGTGAATCATTTACGTGGTTAATCTCCAGATTAGCCGTGAGGATTTCACACCATCAAAAGCGAGTTGTGTGTCACAGCACTTACCCAGAGCTCTGCCCCGTCACAGCTGCCACGTGTCCCTCACCCCGTGTTCTGCTCCTTGTGCTGTCACAGCCAGCCGCCTTGTTCACTTACCAATTGGTTCTCAACCTTCCTAATGCCGTGGCCCTTTAACACAGTTCCTGGGGGTCGTGACTCACAGGATGAGAACCACTGACTTATGCACTGCTGTACCCTGTGTGTCTACACGGCCAGATTCCATGTATCCCTTACCCAAAGCTCTCTTCCCTGTGTCTACACAGCCAGCTGCCATCTACTCTGTAGAGCTGCACAGGCCTCTACTGACCCTACCCTGGTTTTTCTGGAAATCTTACCAGTCATTTGCAATTTAACAGTATTTGTTAATTATAATAAGAGAAGAAACAGAATGATCCCTTTCTCTCGGCAGCAGACGACTAGGTTCTGAACTGTGCAGAGCCCCAGCAAGGTGAACTCCAGCCGGGTCCCGGCTTGCTCTGACTCCGATGAAGCACTAACTGTGCCGGGACACTTGAGAGATTGTGCTGTACCCACAGACCCAAAGCCCCTGCCAGGAGCTTCTCCATACCCAAAACTCTGGCTCATAATTAAACAGAATCTTACAAAAGCAATGTCCACTTCAAAGACAGAAGGAACTAACCTAAGTGCAATTGGCTTCCCAGCATATTTCCCAGGATAATATACATGTCTTAGATTTTGGTTTTACTACTTTCCTTTCATGGAGAAACATGGACAATCCAGGAAGAACTGGGTGACAATGAGAGGAGCTGCTCAGAGCCATGGGTAAGAAATGTCTCTGTTCAGGCTCTTCCATGTCACCCACCAGCAAACAACAGCTCACAGCTATGACGTTACTTGCTGAGGTCACATCTGTTTGGAGAAATCCCAGTCCTTGGTTCCAGTTCTCAGGTGGGATTACTGCAGGCAGAGTTCATGTGGGAGTGCACGACGAACCCGGTTCAGGTAGGGTGGCCTGCTCTACCTCTGGCAGTTCACACACCCTTTCTGAGCGAGCTACCAACACCCAGCGGCAGGTCCTAAATTTCCCTGAGCATTGCGTTGACTCTGTCTCTTAGTATTTAACTCCCTTTTCATATTGCTAGTAATAAGATCTCCTTAGATGTTTGCTAGATATATCACCTTTAAGACAATTGTTTCTGTCTTCACATAAGATGTGACCTGCAGCTGTTCCATTTTAGAGACATTGGCCCGCTCTGCACCACTCCAGTTCCCGGTCACCCTGCCTGTCTGTACCACACAAGCCTTGGCATAACCAGAGACTTGCTGGTGGCACTTACATGTCAGACCAGACTGTCAAATTCAAATCGTTAATGTCCACTTCACTGATGGGGCTGCGGCTTCATGGGGGGGTCTCTGCCATTCACTTCGCCAGCCTAATTCAGAGACCAGGGATAAGGACTCAGGAGAGAGACCCTGTGCTTTCTATATGGTGATATGGGATCATAAAAATGTCTTTTTAATCTGATGATCATTAGAAAACCCAGCGATGTGGCCCAGCTGCTAATCGGAGTGCCTTTCCAGTTTCTGTGGGCCTGAATACATCTTACGAACCTTTTGCAATGACTTCTGAAAAAAATATGTTCCTTTTATCAGGTAGTAAAATTATCCTTGCCTCAAGGCATGCACTTCATTCTGGGAGTTCAAATATCAGAAGTTAACTCCAGGTTAAAATAATAAAAATTCATATTTCTTATTAGTTATTTGCCTCAAGATTTCTGAGAGGTTTGGAAAAAATCATTAAATGCAAGGGAACATCTCTTCATTTACTCAAAAAAATGTATTGATATTCCATTTGGTGCCAGGCATTAAACAAGTTGTATGGATTTTAAAAATGAAATGTTGGCCCTGCCCATAAGCAGCTCATAGCAGGGAAACTCAAGGAATCCAGTGTGTCCAAGCAGTGAGAATCACATTTCACATGAGGCCACAAAGCACTCTTAGCCTCCGTGCTTATTAAATGCTGCATTTGTACTCAAAGTGTTCTATTCTCTCTCATTTTTCCATGCTTGTCATGACCCGCTAAATTGATTTCCCAGCCCACAAATATTTCCTTTGAAACACTGCTCTAGAGGGGAGAATTTCTATGGAGAGGTGGCGAGAGAGGGTGTTGAATGGACAGGGAAGGGTCAGGACGAGAGGACGTCCACCCCTCACGCTGGAGCCCAGGGCATGCCTGAGCCTGCACATTCAAAAGAGTTTTCAAAGGGCATAATCAGATTATGATTAGAGGTAACTGTACTAGACTATGTGGAATGGGTGGATTTTTTTTTATCTTGCTATTTCAATATTTATTTGCATGTAAAATATATGCCTTAAAAATGGTGAACTGGAAGTGATCAGTTGTGCCGCCGTAGGAGAGGGGGAATGCTCCCCCTGACTGGCCGTGCTGTGGCCCCTCTCAGTGGTCCTGGACGAAACATGGATCCATCTAAGTCCGAGCTTGTGTCCTTCCCTGCAGTATCCCAGTCGCTGGGTGACCAGCATCTGCTCTGTGCTAAGTTCCCACAGCAGATCAAGGGTAATTCAGTCACCGGAGCAGGTGACTTAGAGGCACAGGAATTGAGAAACTCCAACCTGTCACCTCTCATAGAAGAGAGCACCACTACGGCTATCAAAGAAACAACCGCTGGGGCTTGTTGAGAATTTTGACAGTAATAGGAGTCTACATAAGTTTTTAATTTATTCTCTCAGATCTCAGAGCTGCTGGCTCCTCACCAGACAATGTGGGCAGGTGGAGCTGTTCTTCAGCTGGGGTCCATAGGTGCCACCACACTCCTGCTAAAATGTTGAAGTATCTTTATACTGAGCTCTAAGGGTCGCCAAATCTACCTGCTGTCTTGGGTGGCCTGGCCCAGCGTGCCGCATTTCTTCTTGGTTAACGTACTAAGATGCTCGGAGTTTATGGCTTGTGGCTGTTTTTATTGGTCCTGGTCTGTGCCCTTTTGTTATTAGATACTTTAGATCAGCAGTTCTCAATTGTAGGTTTTGACCCACAGGAACTGTATTAAAGGGCCACGGCATTGGGAAGGTTGAGAACCACTGCTTCAGATGGTTAAATTAGAAATTAATTCTGAGCTGGGGAGTCCAGAAGACCCCAATATCCACTGCCGCCAGGATTTTTTTTTTAACTTTTGCTTGCTCCCTCTAACCTGTGGTTGTTACTGTTTTTTCAGATGACAGACATTACTAGCTTACCATCCAGGCTGTAGGTGTCCCAAACACAAATCTTTCAAGCACAAGAACAGGGGCACAATCTTCCCACCTCAGCTTTCTGGGGCCAGTGAGGAGGAGACATTTGCCTAACGGACGGGCCAGCCTGGACACACACTGGGCTTCAGGACTCCAGGATTCACATTACCACCTGGCATTCAGGAAGTGTAAAAATGACAGTGATATGAATAACCTCATGCTCCGGGAAATTGTGCACAGGGCCTGGGGCTGGAGGCCGGGCAGCTTGCTGTCGAGGTGCTCCGCGCTCTGCTAGTTATGTGGAAAGGTGCCACTCACAGGGAAAGGAAAGGGATTGAAGTGATTGTCCCCCTTTACGGCAGGGACAGAATAAATGGGCAAAAAAGGATTCGGTGAGTTAAATTTAAAAGAACATTGGCACAACTTAATTTTCTGTGCATTTCTGGGTACTGCAAACCTTATTTCTACTGACAGTCATTTTTTAGCTTTACTATCAAATGCACTCTGCCTCGCTCAGCACATATGTTGTTGAAGACATCACTGTTCCCTCCTCGGCTGCGTTTTCTAGCACAAACCATCTCCTCAGACTTGGCAGGGGAGCTGGGGACGAGCAGACATCTCCACCCAACCTACTTAACCCAGAGGAGTATTCATGCCACTTTCTGCCACAGAAGGATACTTCAAACATAGGTTTAAGAGGTGATTTCATAAAGGGTCATTAAAGAGCAGGAAGGAATGCTAGATGTTTAAGTTAGTAAAATGCCGGCCTCTTCTACTTGTCAACACACTCATCTTTCCAAGGAACATAGTGTGATATTTTTGTGCTTCTTAAGTAATCAATTTTCACTGAAATACAACCAATCAATATATGATGGGTCACGGCTGTGTCACAAGAGTAATTGCAGGGGACACTAGTGTTGTATTCCCAGTTTCTCAATCTCTGGGACACAGGAAAACCCTCTCCGGATTCAGTTCTGCAAAGACTAGCAGAGGGAGGGTAAAATCTGTTTTATTGTGGAGGGTTGATTAGAACTGTGCTGTTCAAAGCACACAAAAATCCAGCATGTGAGTTCCTGCACTGCACATCTCCTGTTCAGACCACTGCACTGTCGCATCTGCATGTCCCCATGCCTGCCATCTTTCTTCTTGAGTTCTGGACCAACCACGGTCTCCACGGGATCCTTGACACTTGACACTGGTCTTTCTGAGAGGCACTGAGCCCGTTGTTTGAGTTACGCTATCACGCAAAAGAAAAAAGCTCACTTCCTAGAAGGTTGTTACAGGAGAATTCAGGTAGACTCGGGAACGATGCCTCCGCCCTCATCTGTATTCCTTACTCATGGGCAGTAATGTGAGGTTTTGGAGAAATCAGATATTTAAAGGGAGTTGCCCCCCTAACATAAACCTGTTAGGTTTAATAGGAGCTGGATGACAGTGTCGGGTCTGACTCTGCTCACCCGTACCTACGCAGCTTCTGTGTGTGTCTTCAAGCACAGTTGAGCTGTAACTGCTAAATTTAAAAACAAGAACGTGAGAAGCAGCGGGAGCGTTCCAGACACCTCTCTTTGCATTTGTACTTTTCCCTAACTCGGAGTAGGGAGAAACAAACGCATTCCCTGCGGGCAGCAGCCTTCCTAAGGAGGAATTTTCCTATAGAGTTGCAGAATGAATTATGGCCTGTATGAGTAATGAGCTTAAAATGTATTTTCACATTTTTTATGCCTTACATAGTGCTCTCGGTATTAAGTCAGCCAAACAGCTAGAGTTTGTTTTTCTCCTGTGTTGTTTAAACCTGGATCCTACTTCAGAGAACTCCAAAATACGCTCTAAAAACGGTCTCAAGTTAAGGTATCTGAGAGAGAAATCGTGTTTTGAAGCATTCTTCCCAAGGCAGCATTCCACTGTGAGCTTCGTTCTCACTGCCCTTGACCTTTCTGTGGCTGTGATACCGTCACCCCACTGCATGACTCTCCGCTGCCCCCCTCGGCCACCGCTGGCGCCTGCGTCCTCCCTGCCCTGGGCCTGCACCTGCTCACTGTCCCCTCCAGTGCTTGGTCATCCTGCTTGCTCACTCGGGAATGGCCCTCCGCCTTGCTCAGAGATCTTTCAGTCTCTCAGGACATTTTGTGTGCAGTAGTTCTTGTTCAAAATATTAACCTCAGCTTGCCCCTTGGGCACAAGACTGTCACATCCACGTCAGCACGCAAAAGCTCAAGGTCGGCCCCTCCTGGCGTGTGGGCAGCAACAGTGCGGCTCTCAGTACTCCCAGTCCCCAGCTTCCTCCCGGGATCCTAGTCCAGCACCTCCTCCCCAGGCGAAAGCTGCCTGCTTTTCGACTTCTCGTCTCTCCTGGAAGCTAATCTAGCTGTGTGCTTTTTCTTTTTTTTCTGCTAGATTAACTTTTTAAAAATACATTCTTCTTCCTATCACACCCGTGCTGAGAATACTTGCTGGAACCCACCCCGGGTGCCTCATCAACGCCAGCTCCTGCGCCCACTTCCCCCACTTCCGGGGCAGCTGTGGGCAGAGCCTCCTCCCTGCACCCCTCCCCCCCACATTCTACCCATACTTCAGAATCCAGCATTTTTTCCTTCTGCCCACACAGCCAGGGCTCACCTGGCTCCTCAGCCCACCCAGGTATCTCCCGTGAATTCCTGGGGCATTTGGCATAGCTGAGTGAAGCCTGAGAAAAGCCACCCTCGGGGTGCAGGCCAGATGTCCCTCTCAACTGTGCCGGCCTTGTGTCAAAGGCCCCGGGAAGTAAATAAAACCATGGAGCCCTCACTGGGCCGAGCAGGACAGGGTCTGACAATGACCAGCGGCTCGGCCTTGCTCACTGCCGAGAGCCGCCTCGTGCTGCTTCTCCCTGCACAGACCCGATGGCTCCCTGAATCCCTGGGCCCGGCCCCTCTGGAACGTGAGTCTTTAAGGCATCACTTCCCCAGATGCACATTCCTCCAAGCTATGAGACAGACCTCCCTGTACAGTTTTTACCTTGCAGGGCTTTAATAATACTTGTTGGAGTGATGGGGGGACCCACCTGATTCAAAGGACAAAGAAGTCCAGCTCTCAAGTTCCCCAGAGTGGCCTCCCAGTCAGGGGCATCTCCCTGCTTCCCTAGGGGTGGCCCAAGGACTCTGCCTTTGGCAGAGTTTCTTGTAGGCATGACTGACATATCTGGACCGCCCACTGTGCTCCCCAAGGCCCCCAGATCCCCTTGGAGGCTTCTCTCCCCGCCTGCAGGTTCTCCCCACCCCAGGGAAGGGCCCCTCCTGGGCCGCCATCCCCTTCCCATCCTCCAACAATACCACGTCTCCCTTTGCTCTCCCAGCCAGGGCCCTGCTGTTAACCCCCGCACTGCACCTCCCATACCAGGGCAACCTTGTGAAATGGTCCTGTGACCCTGTGAGGAGCTGGTCCCACACCCAGCCAGAGGCGATGCTGCCCTGTCATCACGTTCACTGACTGAAAAGGATGGGTGGGTCCTGTTAAAACTGCCTCTGGAGAAGAGGTGACGTGAGCAGCAGTGTCTGGGGACATTGGTAATGGTCATACTGGGGATCTGGTGGCCAGAGGCCAGAGATGCCATGGGAGGCACAGGGCCTAATGCCCAAGAATGGCAGTGTCTGGAGCCTGAGGTTGAGAAGCCTTGTATTCAAACATCAGGCAGACCACACCATTGCCCCACTAGAACCTCTCTGGTGGTTTCTTAGTTGACTTAGATTAAGTTCCAAAGGCTTCCTGAGGCTGAGAGGACCCCCCAGACTTGCCAGCCTGTGCCTCGCCCACCTACACTCACTCCCCCAGGCCACTTCCGCCCGCCAGGCTCCTCAACCTCCCTGCTCCAGGGTCCAGGCCAGCGTGGTAGCTCTGCACTGGGGTCAGGGCTCGGCCCACCTCCTGCCCCCAGCAGAAAGGGCTCCAGAACCATTCTGAGAAAGAGTTCCCTCCCCCCGCCAGGTCTGCATCTGTCCCCACTCCTTGCTCGGTGTCCCACGCCATCCCCCTCACTCCCTGCTCACAGGTCAGGTGACCGTCCCCCTCACTCCCTGCTCACAGGTCAGGTGTCCCACACCGTCCCCCGCACTCCCTGCTCACAGGTCAGGTGTCCTATGCCATCCCTCTCACTCCCTGCTCACAGGTCAGGTGTCCTACGTGTCCCCCTCACTCCCTGCTCACAGGTCAGGTGACCATCCTCCTCACTCCCTGTTCCCAGGTCAGGTGACCATCCCCCTCATGACCTGCACCGTCCCCCTCACTCCCTGCTCACAAGTCAGGTGTCCTGTGCATCCCCCTCACTCCCTGATCACAGGTCAGGTGTCCTGTGCATCCCCCTCACTCCCTGCTCACAGGTCAGGTGTCCTGTGCATCCCCCTCACTCCC